>JACEFZ010005789.1:65000-155259 GCA_014155875.1 Cepaea nemoralis | reverse complement strand
TCTCTCTCTTCTCTTCTGCTCTGTCTCCCTCTATCTATCTCTCTCTCTCTCTCTCTCTCTCTCTCTCTCTCTCTCTCTCTCTGTCTCTCTCTCTCTCTCTCTCTCTCTCTCTCTCTCTCTCTCTCTCTCTGTCTCTCTCTGTCTCTCTCTGTCTCTCTCTCTCTCTCTCTCTCTCTCTCTCTCTGTCTGTCTCTGTCTCCCTCTATCTATCTCTCTCTCTCTCTGTCTCTCTCTCTCTCTCTCTCTCTCTCTCTCTCTCTCTCTCTCTCTCTCTCTCTCTCTCTCTCTCTCTCTCTGTCTGTCTCTGTCTCCCTCTATCTATCTCTCTCTCTCTCTCTCTCTCTCTCTCTCTCTCTCTCTCTCTGTCTCTCTCTCTCTCTCTCTCTCTCTCTCTCTCTCTCTCTCTCTCTCTCTCTCTCTCTCTCTCTCTCTCTGTCTGTCTCTGTCTCCCTCTATCTCTCTCTCTCTCTCTCTCTCTCTCTCTCTCTCTCTCTCTGTCTCTCTCTCTCTCTCTCTCTCTCTCTGTCTGTCTCTGTCTCCCTCTATCTATCTCTCTCTCTCTCTCTCTCTCTGTCTCTCTCTCTCTCTCTCTCTGTCTCTCTCTCTCTCTCTCTCTCTCTCTCTCTCCTCTCTCTCTCTCTCTCTCTCTCTCTCTCTCTCTCTCTCTCTCTCTCTCTCTCTCTCTCTCTCTGTCTCCCTCTATCTATCTCTCTCTCCCACACATTGGCTCTCTCTGTCTCTCTCTCTCTCTCTCTGTCTCCCTCTATCTCTCTCTCTCTCTCTCTCTCTCTCTCTCTCTGTCTCCCTCTATCTATCTCTCTCTCCCACACATTGGCTCTCTCTCTCTCTCTCTCTCTCTCTCTCTCTCTCTCTGTCTCTCTCTCTCTCTCTCTCTCTCTCTCTCTCTCTCTCTCTCTCTCTCTCTCTCTCTCTGTCTCCCTCTATCTATCTCTCTCTCCCACACATTGGCTCTCTCTGTCTCTCTCGCATACTGTCCTTATCACACACAGACATACACTCTCGGTCTCTCTATCTCTTACTCTCTCTCTCTGCCACACATTGCTCTCTCTCTCTCTCGCACATATCGTCTTCTACTCACACACAGACATACACTCTCCGCCTCTCGCTTTTACTCTTAATCTCATACACATGCACACCGTCTCTCTATCTCACACACATCGTCTCTCTCCATCTCTCTATATATTTTATCTGTCTGTCTGTCTGTCTGCCTACCTGCCTGCCTGCCTGCCTGTCTGTCTGTCTGTCTGTCTGTCTGTCTGTCTGTCTGTCTGTCTGTCTGTGTCTGTGTCTATCTGTCTGTCTGTCTGTCTGTCTGTCTGTCTGTCTGTCTCTCTCTCTCTCTCTCTCTCTCTCTCTCTCTCTCTCTCTCTCTCTCTCTCTCTCTCTCTCTCTCTTTCTCATATTGTTTCTCTCTGTCACATGATATATCTCTCAGACATATACAATAATATACACTGTAAGCCCCTCTGTCTCTAATGCTTTCTCTCATACATACGCAGACAGTATCTCTCTCACACACACATCTTCTCTCCCTCTCTCTCCGTCCCTCTCCGTCAAAGACCTCTGTTCACCTAACGAGACCTACCATGTATGTTGTAAGTCTACGATCCTGTAGACACACACCTGGAAGCGCACTGTGCATCTGCCGCTAAAATAACATACTCCCGAAGCAGAACCTGCTGTTTATCTGTGATGTGACAGAACCATGACATGTAATTAATGCACGGAGGAATTGATGGCAGGTCATTTCCTCAGCGAACGATGAGTGCAGACATTAAACCCTAGTCCGATAGATCTCTCGACATTATCAGAGTAGCCCACTGTCGACTACACTAACACGTCCGCTCAGCATGTCCAGGAGCGGAAACTTGCTTTGTGTCTGTAATGTGATATTTTATATGTAGACCTATTTGTACGGAGGAAGTAGGTGGCCAGATTGTTCCTCTGTTGGCCGACGACGAGGCGTCGAAGCCAATTTATAATTGCGTTCTAGCAAGGCTGACCCTCCACCTGGTCATACACCACTCATGGCAGGGGAAATAACTAGTGAAATAACGGTACCCTCCTAGTTACCCAGCGAGTAATCTGACGTAGCAGAGTGCAGCCATAAAGTGTGCAGTAAAAGCTGCGATAAAGGGCCGACAATCTACGATCGAAGCTATCGTGTATTACCTGGTGAAGACAAATAACCCAGACCGTGTGATGCAGCCTCCCGCAGGAGCGTTTGCAGCCATGCCTGAGGTACAGGTCCGACCATCGGGATAGAAGACACTGGGTTCCCCACAAGCGGGTGTTTGAACTAGCAATGATGAAGGGTGTGGCCTGGTCGACAGGCTTCGGTGTCCGCGGTTTGTACATTACTGACCTGGGTCTGTGGCGAAGGTGTTACGTCTCCAGCACACCGATGCGGGCGATTTGGCAGCAGACCGCCTTGCGTTCGTTTTCATACAATGGTATGAGTGTCCGGTCGTTCAGAAAGTTTTGGCAAACTACGTAAACCTGCCAAGTAATCACAAACAGCCAAAAAATGTTGACGTTGGATGCGACGTCCTGTAAAGGATATGCAGCTAAACAAAGACCTGGTCTGGGCCCTGAGGAGGACGGGGGGGGGGCGGATGTAATCAGTGGGCTTTAGTAGGTCAGAGGATACAGCGTCTGACTCTGGCTCCAGCAAACTAGGTTCGTCTCACGGTGATGACTTCGGATGCTCACACCTCCACTGATCCACAGGTACTGTAAAGAACGTCTATCCCTCTCAGACAAGGACGGGAAACTTGCATAGAAAAACAGTGTGCACGGTGCGCATGTTAAACATTCAGCGGCGGTTGGACATGGGAAGGAACAGGCTGAATAACTCGCTGCCCTGGCAGTTGTTCTAAAGATAAAAGCTAGGTGTAAGCATCCTGCTAAATACACAGTTGTTCTACATGATAAAGTCTAGGTACAAGCATCCTGCTATATACACAGTTGTTCTACATGATACAATCTAGGTACAAGCATCCTGCTATATACACAGTTGTTCTACATGATACAATCTAGGTACAAGCATCCTGCTATATACACAGTTGTTCTACATGATAAATCTAGGTACAAGCATCCTGCTATATACACAGTTGTTTTACATGATAAAAACTAGGTACAAATATCCTACTATACAAACAGTTGTTCTACATGATAAAATCTAGGTACAAGTATCCTGCTATACAAACAGTTGTTCTACATGATAAAATCTAGGTACAAGCATCCTGCTATATACACAGTTGTTTTACATGATAACAACTAGATACAAATATCCTACCATACAAACAGTTGTTCTACATAATAAAATCTAGGTGCAAGTATCCTACTATACAAACAGTTGTTCTACGTGTTAAAATCTAGGTACAAGCATCCTGCTATATACACAGTTGTTATACATGATACAATCTAGGTACAAGCATCCTGCTATATACACAGTTGTTTTACATGATAAAATATAGGTACAAGCATCCTGCTATATACACAGTTGTTTTACATGATAAAATATAGTACAAGCATCCTGCTATATACACAGTTGTTTTACATGATAAAATCTAGGTACAAGCATCCTGCTATATACACAGTTGTTATACATGATACAATCTAGGTACAAGCATCCTGCTATATACACAGTTGTTATACATGATAAAATATAGGTACAAGCATCCTGCTATACACACAGTTGTTCTACATGATAAAAACTAGGTACAAATATACTACTATACAAACAGTTGTTCTACATAATAAGATCTAGGTACAAGTATCCTACTATACAAACAGTTGTTCTACATAATAAAATCTAGGTACAAGTATCCTGCTATACAAACAGTTTTTCTACGTGATAAAATCTAGGTACAAGCATCCTGCTATATACACAGTTGTTATACATGATACAATCTAGGTACAAGCATCCTGCTATATACACAGTTGTTTTACATGATAAAAACTAGGTACAAATATCCTACTATACAAACAGTTGTTCTTCTTCTTCTTCTTTGCGTTCATCCGGAGTGATTTTTTCAGATGTGATTGCGGTGTGTCTGGTTAGGCACCCTCGGGTCGAAACCCTCAGGCCAACACATCCGACTTTTAGCGTGCATTTTTGACCAGGTTAGCAATCCTGGGAGACTTTCACTTTTGTGGTACCGTCCACATCTCAGCTGGTCAAGTTGGAACAGTCGAAGACTACACGGTCATCCCTCAAGTGAAGGCAGGGACAGTCCATAGCATTTTCCGCCATCCTGGGTGGCTTCCATAATTGCAGAGCCGGCACTTAACGCTCTGGTGCTGGGTTTACCGAGGGAATCGTCACGTCCTGCTCATGGCTGTTTTAATTCCTCACTTCAATATATTGGGCATTTCGCTCGCCCTGGGCCGTTCCTGCACAAACCAGTCAGCTCTGCGGTTGGTTTCCACTAAGCGAGTTTTCGGACATGTGCTTGTCCCTGTACCCATCAGAGCTGTTCCAGGCACGGCGGACATTCGGAAAACTACCTAGTCAGAGCTGTTCCGAACAAGAGCGGCATTCGGAAACTAGGTAGTCAGAGCTGTTCCTAGCACGAGAGACATTCGGACGAGACATTTCACTCGGACGTAATTGCGTAGTGTCAATATTTAGTTTGCCACCCGTAGGACGACACTTCCGACTTCCGGCGGGCATTTTTTAATGAGGTTAACCTTCCTCTGATTTCGAGGCACGTTAGACTGTTGTGATGTCGCCCACATCTCAGCTGGTCAAGATAGAACGACCAACGACATCGCGGTCGGCCCTCAAGGGAAGGCAGGGGCAGACAATGGGCAGTCCCTCGCTATCCAAGGAGGCTTCCATAATTGCAGAGCCGGCACATATTGCTCCGAGACTGGGCTCACCCGAGGAGTTGCCACGTCCTGCTCATGGCTGCTTTAGTTCCTCACTTCCATGTATTGGGCATCTCGCTTGCCACTGGTCGCTCAAGTGAGCTCCAGGGGCGGTCAGACTGCGGGCGACATCCACTCGGTAAGCTTTTGCTTTTTTGACTTTGGACCACGCAATAGGTTCGCTCGCCGTGCGTTCCATTTCGCGTTATTGAGACGTTTCTCCACTTTTATCTACACTCTCTATGAGTTAGATACAGACAGTTTTCGTAACCATTTCCTTCGACTGGGGCATTTTACTGACTTTTTGTACTCGCTCACGAGGTAGGCTACATGTGCTGCCGGCTCAGCACCTTACCTTCGTGCAGCAGTCAGTGAGCAACGGCCAGGCCATCTCATCCGGGAATCCAACATATCCCTCAGCTGAGAGCCTTCAAACAAGTGTCAGAACTGGGCATGTGGCTTGCTCAGTATCTCGATTCCAATTTTTCGGTAGGTGGATATCGGTCCGACTCTCAGATCCGAGGGTCTGTGGCTTAGAGGCGTTCAGCCTAAACCCTCGACAGAGAGCCTTAGAGTATTGTCCGAAACAAGAACTGCCTTCATGCGCCTGATTTAAACTTTTGACTGCTATCCTCAGTCTCCTGCAGGGCAACAGGTTGTGTCTCTCTTAGTCTGGTCCCTATCCCATACGCTGTCCGATATGTAGTTTTCACACATCGGTAAGCACATGGGGTCAACGGGACACTCAAGCTCCCCCACCACGGCAAGGTAGAGACACATCGGGGGAGAAACAGTTGTTCTACATGATAGAATCTAGGTAAAAGTATCCTACTATACAAACAGTTGTTCTACATGATAAAATCTAGGTACAAGCATCCTGCTATATACACAGTTGTTTTACATGATAAAAACTAGGTACAAATATCCTACCATACAAACAGTTGTTCTACATAATAAAATCTAGGTACAAGTATCCTACTATACAAACAGTTGTTCTACGTGATAAAATCTAGGTACAAGCATCCTGCTATATACACAGTTGTTATAAATGATAAAATATAGGTACAAGCATCCTGCTATATACACAGTTGTTCTACATGATAAAAACTAGGTACAAATATCCTACTATACAAACAGTTGTTCTACATGATAAAATCTAGGTACAAGCATCCTGCTATATACACAGTTGTTCTACATGATAAAAACTAGGTACAAATATCCTACTATACAAACAGTTGTTCTACATGATAACAATAGGTACAAGTATCCTACTATATACACAGTTGTTCTACATGATAACATCTAGGTACAAGCATCCTGCTATATACACAGTTGTTTTATATGATAAAATCTAGGTACAAATATCCTACTATACAAACAGTTGTTCTACATGATAAGATCTAGGTATAAGTATCCTACTATACAAACAGTTGTTCTACATGATAAAATCTAGGTACAAGTATCCTACTAAATACACTGGTGCTCTAAATGATACAATCTAGGTACAAGTATCCTACTATACAAACAGTTGTTGTACATGATAAAATCTAGGTACAAGTATCCTACCATACAAACAGTTGTTCTACATGATAAAATCTAGGTACAAGCATCCTGCTATATACACAGTTGTTTTACATGATAAAAACTAGGTACAAATATCCTACTATACAAACAGTTGTTCTACATAATAAAATCTAGGTACAAGTATCCTACTACACAAACAGTTGTTCTACATAATAAAATCTAGGTAGAAGTATCCTACTATACAAACAGTTTTTCTACGTGATAAAATCTAGGTACAAGCATCCTGCTATATACACAGTTGTTATACATGATAAAATATAGGTACAAGCATCCTACTATATACACAGTTGTTATACATGATACAATCTAGTTACAAGCATCTTGCTATATACACAGTTGTTCTACATGATAAAATATAGGTACAAGTATCCTACTATATACACAGTTGTTGTGCATGATAAAAACTAGGTACAAATATTCTACTATACAAACAGTTGTTCTACATAATAAAATCTAGGTAGAAGTATCCTACTATACAAACAGTTTTTCTACGTGATAAAATCTAGGTACAAGCATCCTGCTATATACACAGTTGTTATACATGATAAAATCTAGGTACAAGCATCTTGCTATATACACAGTTGTTCTACATGATAAAATATAGGTACAAGTATCCTACTATATACACAGTTGTTGTACATGATAAAAACTAGGTACAAATATCCTACTATACAAACAGTTGTTCTACATGATAACATCTAGATACAAGTATCCTACTATATACACAGTTGTTGTACATGATAAAAACTAGGTACAAATATCCTACTATACAAACAGTTGTTCTACATGATAACATCTAGGTACAAGTATCCTATATACACAGTTGTTCTACATGATAAAATCTAGGCACAAGCATCCTGCTATATACACAGTTGTTATACATGATAAAATCTAGGTACAAGTATCCTACTAAATACACTGTTGCTCTAAATGATACAATCTAGGTACAAGTATCCTACTATACAAACAGTTGTTCTACATAATAAAATCTAGGTACAAGCATCCTGCTATATACACAGTTGTTATATATCATAGAATATAGGTACAAGCATCCTGCTATATACACAGTTGTTCTACATGATAAAATCTAGGTACAAGTATCCTACTATACAAACAGTTGTTCTACATGATAAAATCTAGGTACAAGTATCCTTCTATACAAACAGTTGTTCTACATGATAAAATCTAGGTACAAGCATCCTGCTATACATACAGTTATTCTTCGTGATAAAATCTAGGTACAAGCACCCAGCTATACATACAGTTATTTTGCGTGATAAAATCTAGGTACAAGCACCCAGCTATACCAGTAGTTCTACATGATAAAATCTAGGTACAAGCATCCTCCTATATACATAGCTGGACTGGCACCGCGGTACATAGTTCGTGCTGTGTGCTGAAATTATCCATGTGTTATTTCTGGGAGATGACGGTCACTTACTGAGATGTCTGTGTGCAAGGACATGGATCCTGTTTAACCAAAGCTAATCAAGAGCCATTGTTTTTGTAAAGAAATAACTTAGAATACTTTCTTCGTGTTGCTGTTGATGATGATGATTTTGTTTTTGTTGGTGTTTCTTCCTCTTATTACTCATCTTCTTCCTATTCTTCTTATTCTTATGTTGCTTCTTCTTCTCATTTGTAATATTCTCCTTGTTCTTATGTTGCTTCTTCTATTGCTACTTATGTTGCTCCTGCTCCTGCTGCTGCCCCTGCCGCCGCCACCGCCGCCGCCGCCGCCGCTTCTTCTTCTTCTTCTTCTTCTTCTTCTTCTTCTTCTTCTTCTTCTTCTTCTTCTTCTTCTTCTTCTTCTTCTTCTTCTTCTTCTTCTTCTTCTTCCTCTTCTTCTTCTTCTTCTTCTTCTTCTTCTTCTACTTCTTCTTCTTCTTCTCGTGTTTGAATCCTTGGTAAGGTGTGGGATTTTTTTTTTTTTCTGTCCGGGCCAAAAAGAAAATCCTAACCTGCACAGTTCGCGGCGACTGCACTAGCGAAGCGGCCTTAATTCCTCAGGCTTAAAGACCCCGCTGCCATACACCGCGGTAAATGACAGCTGACAGACAGTCTCTGAGTACAGCTGGTAGCGGCATCGTCTCTCAGAACAGCTGATAATGAGACAATCTCTTAGAACAGGTGATAGTGACACTGTCTCTGAGAACAACTGACAGTGGCAGTTCCCATTGGTAGTGTGTTACCAGTGGACATTGGTAATAGAGACAGTGCTATAGGCATGTAATGTGATAGCACCATCACATCTTCTAGGTCTGAATACATGGATAAATAGGTGACCAATCTTTTCCTCACTTTCGCCTTGGGTTCGACGTCTGAGCTCGCCACTTGCGAAAGTGAGGGAAATATAATGCCTTTCATCATCATCATCATCTTCCACTTCTGCCGTCAAGCGTCGTGGGGAGGATTAATTTGCCCACCAGCGCCCGATGGGCGGCAATGGATAGTGTCAATCCGGGTTATTGTACAATGTCTTTGATGTCGTCAATCCATTTTCTTCTTGGACGTCCTCGTGGTCTCTTCGCAGATGATCTTTGGTGTAGGGCCAGTGTTGGAAGTTGATGATGTTGCATTCTAACGACATGGCCAAACCACTTGATCTTCTGTATTTCAATAAATGTGGCACAAGGTGTTGATCCCACTGTCTGTCTGATAACAGCATTTCTTACTCGGTCTCGGATTGTTAAGTTGACAGCTCTCCTCAGGCATCTCCTCTCGTAGGTGTTGATTTTGCGAAAGTGTGATTTGGATAAAGTCCAAGCTTGAGATTGGTAGCATAGGGTTAGTGTCTATATGCTGTTTATTATCTGTCGTTTTGTGGACATGGGTATGTTTGAATGTTTCAGTGAGGGTGATAGCTGATATGTAAGTGCACTAGCTTTCTGACATCTGATTTCGATTTCTCTGTCCAATCCGCCATCTTCTGTGATCATACTTCCAAGGTATTTGAATTCTTTAACTTGTTTCAAAGTTGTGCTATTTTGGCTGTATTTATACTCATATTGTACCTGCTGCATGTTGAACTCAGATTATGACCAGAGTATAATGCCTATACTAACATGTAATTCCCGATACGAAAGTGAGGGAATATAATGCCTATACTGACAAGTAATTCTCGATACGCTGCCACGCTGACCTGTAATTCCAGGTACAATGTTAATATGCAGTTGTTGATGCTCTGTCATGAGGGTAGACCCAGGGGCATTAAATGAAAACCTGACATGTTTGTGTTTATGTGTGTGTGTGTAAATATATTCTGAGAAAGTAGAGAAGAAATAAATCATTTTTCGATTTAGTCACAACTGTGTTCATTGCAAGTCCTCCGGCGCTGGTCAAGTGTTTGGATTTATGTACAAAAATCGTCTCTGGGGTCACTACTCGATAGCCTTGACCCGGTCGTGAACAGACTATTACAGAAGTCACGCCGTGTTTAACTTCCTACTCCACTTATACACTTGCTGGACTGACAGGCATCCACCATACTGCATATTCAGTCGCAGATGAATGTCTCTTGGTTTCACCCTTGACTGATCAGACAACGGATAACAGATCGCTATTCCTTTTTGGTGCATGTCAAAAGATGGTTGGCCATCTGTAAACTGTCCTTATGACGTCACTGTTTTCGGCCATACCGTAATGTCAAGTGCTTAACACACTTAACATTCTGAACAACAATATTGACACGTTGTAAGACAATGGCGTGGTTATTGTAATTTCTATCACACTTTTAATGTTTTCATGTGAATCCCCCTCGTATTTAGATAAACAATGCGGTGGTTATCCCTTGCTTTTCATAGCCACCTGGCTGTCGACAAAGTCCTCAACCTTCAGCAACCTTTTATTTGGCTACGATAATTGAGTGTTTCTATATTGTTGTGCTCCTCTTCTGTCCTGCATCCCTCATTGGGACATAGACCCTCAACCAGACCACGCTAAGCGGTCTATGTCTCGCAATCTCTTGCACAACTCTCCATGCCCTCCCAATAATATCCATAGCTGTACCTATTTTCCTTGTGATTTTGTTCTCCCGCTATTTCATTTCCCTTGTGGGTTGCAGACACGACAGTGTGTAAATATACTGTCCTCGGGGTATTCTCGGTGTGTGCCAGCGTCTTGTCCCCACCTCTTGATTCGCTGACATTGGTTTAGTTCTCTATGTGAGTTCTGCATTGATGGTTCTGTCATACCATTTTATTCCCATTATTCCGCACAGGCACTGATTAGTGAATTTTGTAGTTTATTAGTAATTGTGTTAGTTGTTCTCCGTGTTTCGGATTCATACAACAGTAGCCATTTAACATTGGAGTTGCAAATTATAAATTTGGTGCTAAGTTTAACTTCATTTGACTTCTACAAATTTTCCATTGCTATGAAAATTCATCTTGCCCCTTGCATTGTTAGTTTATATCTCTGTCTGTGACCTCATTTTGTCCACAATCCTTCGCACACAGGTGTATAATTCCACCAAGGGAAATCGGGTTGATGACGTGTGTGTTCAACCCCTACGCCGGCCAGTGGGACAAAATGCTAACCTATCGTCCTTGACATGGGGATGTAAAAGACCAGTACATCTGAAGTCGGAGTGGGTTTGACGTAAGACGAGGGGCACTGGTAACAATTAGTCCAGTGCACTAGCATTAGTAGCAGGTGTGTGGATTACGCTTGAGAGCAAAGCGAGCCAACGGGGGTGGGGGGGGGGGAGCGGTGATAGGAATGCAGTGTCGTCTGCGAAGTCCAAATCATTAGTTTAGTTCAGTTTAGTCGATGGATCAACATCACGGCACACGGGTGTAACCCATAAGTGCTCCGTTCTCCTCCTAACTCAAACATGAGTCTGAAGAAACTCAGCTCAGTGCACGAAATATGTAGCACCGGCGAGGATCCTGAAATACTTTTGGTATATTTTTAACTCGAAATTTTGCCCTGGCAGCGCCGTTATGGCTACTCTTTTTCGATTTCCAACTGCCAAGGGATTTATTTACGCGCGCAACAATACACACGGGCGTCCGATCTCACTACCCAGAGACCAGGGGGAATTTTATTACTAGAAGTCCACGTGAAAAACTCCCGGTCGTCACCGAGGCTTGAACCGGGACCTCCAGCACTCGAGGCGGTCACCATATCTCGAGACCACGCAGCCACCAAATCATTAATAAGCTGCTTTGTTAGTCCAATAATTCCGTTTCTGGCGGCAGTTGTTCTATGGCTACAATACAATGCTTTCATATCTGTCCGCGGCTCTCTGTGGGGTGTACTGCTTGTTGGGAAAAATGGCGGCTGTTGGACAAAAACTTACTGGGTTTGCCTTATGCAGTAATGTGTGGCTTGCCTTATGCAGTAATGTGTGGCTGCTGCTCTTCAAGTGACTGCCGCTTCCATCCACGATGAACTAGCTGTATTTTTGTGGTGGCATTCTGGCTGCGGCATTATGCATAGTATACCCGTGCCGGCTGTTGGTTTGTCGCGACTCCTGTCTGTACCACTTTTCACTTGGGGCAGTTGAATTGTGCCAATTGACACATCAAATTCTTTCGCCAGCAAAAGTATGCTTTGACAACGGTTCATCTGTACTGCTGCATCAATTTTGGCGATGGATTTTTCTGTTGCAACAATATGCGCTTGACCCGGCCGCCGAAGATCTGCCGTGAACTGACGTCCTTTCCGAAACATTTGTGCCCAATTTGTCACCGTTGTCTTCGACACACATTTGATACCGTACGCTGCCTGCATTCTTCGATGAATGTCCACTGGTCGACTTCCTTCAAATGAAAGAAACTGAATCACCGCTCTTTGAGCTTCTTTGGACGGATTTTGGATCAAACCGGCTATTTTCTCAACGGTCAGAAACAGAACCTATGCATCCTGGGACGATATGCACGTGCTCTTTTATTCATTGGTCACTACTTATCACATGACTATGACATGATCATGTTCAACGTACGCAATTACGCGCGGTGCGGCACGAACAGATTTCAAATGAAAGCCCCTTTTATATGTAAGGAAATGTTTCACGTTGTTGTCCAGTTACAAAGCTCTTATCTTGACACTGTTATCTTGGTGTCTGTAGTTGATATGTGTAAGGGAATGTTTGATGTTGTCCAGTTAATAAACTCCTGACTTTATGTTTGCAACCTACATGGTATGAAAGAATGACACGAAAGACTTGTTCCTGCTACAAGCACACAAAGTGTCACATGTTAAAACATCAGATCAACTAGATTGTGCACAGTAGAAGAAACATGAGCACAGCTACAACACACTAACCATTTGTGTGTGTGTGTTCTTCTTCTTCTTCTTTTCGTTCATCCGGAGTGTTTTTTCAGATGTGATTGCGGTGTGTCAGTTATGCGCCCTTGGGACGAAACTCGTAGGCCAACACATCCGGCTACAGCGTGCTTTTTTGACCAGGTAGCATTCCTGGGAGACTCTCACTTTTGTGGTGCCATCTACAACCCAGCTGGCCAAGGTTGAACGGTCGAAGACAACGGTCATCCCTCAAAAGAAGGCAGGGACAGTCCATAGCATTTTCCGCCATCCAAGGTTGCTTCCATAGTTGCAGGACCGACACATAGCGCCCTGATTCTGGGCTCACCGAGGGAAATCGGCACGTCCTGCTCATGGCTGCTTTAAATCCTCACTTCTAATATATTGGTCATTTCGTTTGCCCCGGGCCATTCCTGCACAAACCAGACAAGTTTGCAGACGGTATCCACTCAGCGAGTTTTCGGTCATGTGCTTGTCGTTGCGCCCGTCAGAGCTGTTCCAGGCACGACAGACATTCGGAAAACTACCTAGTCAGAGCTGTTCCGAAGCAAGAGCAGCATTCGGAAACTAGGTAGTCAGAGCTGTTCCTAGCACGAGAGACATTCGGACGAGACATTTCACTCGGACGTAATTGCGTAGTGTCAATTTTTAGTTTGCCACCCGTAGGACGACACTTCCGACTTCTGGCGGGCATTTTTTAATGAGGTTAGCCTTCCTCTGGTTTCGAGGCACGTTGGACTGTTGTGATGTCGCCAACATCTCAGCTGGTCAAGATAGAACGATCAACGACATCGCGGTCGGCCCTCAAGGGAAGGCAGGGGCAGATCATGGGCATTCCCTCGCTATCCAAGGAGGCTTCCATAATTGCAGAGCCGGCACATATTGCTCTGAGACTGGGCACACCCGAGGAGTTGCCACGTCCTGCTCATGGCTGCTTTAGTTCCTCACTTCCATGTGTTGGGAGTCTCACTTGCCACTGATCGCTCAAGCACACACAAGGAGCGGTCAGACTGCGAGCGACATCCACTCGGTAAGCTTTTATTTTTGACTTCGGACAACGCAATAGATTCGCTCTCCGTGCGTTCCATTTCGCGTCATTGAGACTTTCTTCCACTTTTGTCTACACTCTCTATGAGTTAGATACAGACAGTTTTTGTAACCATTTCCTTCGACTGGGGCACTTTTCTGACTTTTTGTACTCGCTCACAAGGTAGGCTACATGTGCTGCCGGCTCAGCACCTTACCTTCGTGCAGCAGTGAACGAGAAACGGCCTGGCCCTCTCATCAGGGGATCTGTCATATCCCCCAGCTGAGAGCCTCCGAACTTGTATCAGACCTGAGCATGTAGCTTGCTCAGTATCACGCCTCTATTTTTCGGTAGGAGGGTATTGGCCCGGCTCTCAGATCCGAGGGTTTGTGGCTTAGAGGCGTTCAGCCACAGCCCTCGACATGGAGCCTTAAGTGTTTTGTCCGGACCAAGAACTTCTGCCTTCGTCCGCCTGATTTAAACTTCTGACTGTTATCCTCACCTCAGTCTAACCCGCAGAGCAGCAGGTTGTGTCTCTCTTAGTCTGGCCCCTATCCCATAAGCTGTCCGATATGTAGTTTTCACCCATCGGCAAGCACATGGGGACAGAGGGACACACAAGCTCCCCCACCACGGCAAGGTGGAGACACATCGGGGGAGGTGTGTGTGTTCTTTCCCTTAGAACTCAAGCTTAGTCAATACAAGTGCAACTACTTCTAGTCAACTGGACTGATTTTATGCATGTCAGTTAGCTTTGCGTGTTTCCAGTGTCCCTCGCCATCAGGTAAACCAACTACGACTTCATAGGTACTTGTAAATGACGTCCCCAAGTCAAGGAGGATAAATCAATATTACAGTGCCAGTTGATCAGTTTAAGGGTTGGATCCGCTACGTCGCCATTAGCATTACGGATGTTTACGAACGAGCGCTTTTATCAATTCGACCATAGCCACGCCAGATTTGACCTACCCGCAATAATGATGTGGTTGTACTCCAATGTTCTTCTAGTGATTTCTTCCGATAGCTACTATTTTACCCTTATCGGCTATGAGTGCCAATCATGACCAACATACATATATTGGTATTATTGTTTTGTGGTGTTTGTGAGTCGCTCGATGTTCTGGATATCTTCCTGGGGTAGTCTTCAGACATGTCTACTCATCAGCTACTACCCGAAATCAGTTGCTGAGTCCTATTATCTGGCATCAGTTCACCTCTTATAGATAACGTGCTATAACCCAGTCAGGCTGTCTACGGCACTTCCGGGGCAACCTAGAACAAACACGCCCCTTCGTCATCAAAACCAGGAACTCTGATTTGCTTACCCAGCGCAGGCCAATCAAATCTACCGTATGTTCGAGAATTCGGCTAGACAGTTCTGCTTGTAATCGTGGTTTCATTGGTTAGGTATGGAAGCCGGCTTTCTGTGTGGTCTCACGTAGGGGTTTTATTTATTTATGTAATGAAAGCAGCAATCACAATGAAGTATCTGCATCTTCTGCCTCTGTCTGATCTTGGGACGTAATCACATTATCCTCCTGATTGTACTGCGGTAAAGTATGGACGCTGTCTGCGTTTTATGTTCCTTCTTCACAGATACGGAGTGACAAAATAACAGAATGCCATTTTTTACACGTAATGCATCAGTCAAGACAAGAAGACACTACACTGTCGTCCCTCTCGTCTGCACTCTGTCTCACCACTCTACCCTTTGTTCACATATACACCATCATCATGCGCCTTACAATGGAACATAGGCGTTGATGTCTCCCGGGGTCTGGGTCCTTGCCATGTGGATCAGTTCTTTCTGATGGATGCAACTGTGGAACTGGTAAATGACAGCTAAACATTCGTTGCTCGAGTGTCCAACATATGCAGAACAAATAAAAGTATTTTGGATTACACCCGTTCCGTTTGAGCACAAACTAAGTGGGAATATCAACAAGCTTAATTCGATTGTTGCTTTCTTTGCATTATTGGAGTTGAATGAATAATAATAAGAAGAATTCTTTTGGTGGTATTCACCAATGCCATCATCCTAGAGCAGGAGTCACCAAACTACTGCCCGCGGGCCGAATCCGGCCCGCGACATCATTTCATCCCGCCCGCCGACGGTGCTCGAACTTGCTTGATACAACGTATGAAACACGAGACGTTGTGATACAATTTAAATGTAAATATGTGTAGAATAATAGGGGAACTTCACACGTGCGGAGATCTCCTAGCTACTGTAGGCTGTTTATTTAGGCCAGCCCTATTTATATATTTGCAAACCTTATTATGAGCTATATTCTATTACCAAATGAAGCCGCCTGTCGGGCTCTAAAAGAGTATGGAGTAGCATATATTGTGATAGGGGTTTTAGTTTGTGGAGTGGGACAGTTAGAACTACACAAATTAGATTTTTAAGAGCATGCATCTGTCCCATGGCAACGTACGCCTGTGAGACCCGGACACTTACTAAATAAGCTGAACAGCGCATCAATGCCTTTGAATATAAATGTTATAGACGAGTTCTAAGAATATCTTGGGTAAAGAAAAGAACAAATGCATCCATACTTCAAGAGCTGAATATTGAAGACGGTTGGCTATTAAAGGCGATAAAACAAAGAAAATTGAAATATTGTGGTCACTTGAAACGTCACGAGAGTTTGGAGAGAACAATAATGGAAGGGTATATGCCTGGGAAGAGAGGAAGAGTAAGGCCAAAGAGAAGATGGGTGCAGAATGTGGCGGATGATCTCCAGATGGGTGTATCTGAAGCGGGGCATCTTACTTATGATCGAGAGGTTTTCCGGAAGGTTGTTATGGAAACGAGGTCCTGCTAAGGACATGCTACTGAATGATTGACCTTTGTTCCATCTTGTTGTCTGATAATTGCTAGTGTTGTGTATAAGACTACAGTTACAGTGTTGGATGATTATCCATGCTGTGATGGAAGATCACCGGTACTGTGTTGGATGATTACCCATACAGTGATGGAAGATCACTGGTACTGTGTTGGATGACTACCCATGCGGTGATGGAAGATCACTGGTAACTGTGTTGGATGATTACCCATGCGGTGATGGAAGATCACTGGTACTGTGTTGGATGATTACCCATGCGGTGATGGAAGATCACTGGTACTGTGTTGGATGATTACCCATTCTATGATGGAAGATCACTGGTACTGTGTTGGATGAATACCCATGCTGTGATGGAACATCACTGGTACTGTGTTGGATGATTATCCATGCTGTGATGGAAGATCACTGGTACTGTGTTGGATGATTACCCATTCTATGATGGAAGATCACTGGTACTGTGTTGGATGATTATCCATGCGGTGATGGAAGAACACTGGTACTGTGTTGGATGATTACCCCTGCTGTGTATACGGGATTGCGAACCGCGTCCGTAAGACCTTCGCCACGGATAACAGCGCAAGTATTGTATAGAATGACTACCCGGCCCGCGCTCGTCATTGACCGTCATTTTGTCAGTTATCCGGCCCGCCGTGAAAAAAGTTTGGTGACCTCTGTCCTAGAGCATCATGCATCATGTCTCACTGTCTGCTTGTGCCTCTTCTGCCTCCGATATGTACAATTGTCACGATGTTTTGCAAATACGCTCTTCTCATTGCATAACCAAAGAACTCTAGTTTGTTTCCACAGGAAGTGGGCACAACAACGCTCATGTCATTGATCAAAATATCAGGAGCAAGCGAGGGCTCAAATGTGAGACTACTCAGACGTGTGAGCATCACACTGAATGTATAACACAAGACTATACACAAGAGAGTATAACATATGTTAGTTACATGGCTGACGTGTAAGGGGAACAGTCCGGTCGTTGAGAGGCAAGAAGACCCAACACCTCAATATACTGTGTGAGATTATTGAGAGAAGAGTGTACAGAGGCTCAAACGTGTATTTATATTTGCTACATACACATGACATTCGAAATAATTATCTATGAAAAATTAATTAAATGCCTGGATAAAATACGAGTAGGTATCAATTGGAAGAACAGAAAATAACACGCTTATACTGAGAACAAACATCAATAGTACACGCAGAAATGTATTAACTTGAGATGAAATACATATATTGTCTACATCAGTACGCTACTTCATTTCTCGTCTTCTTCTCTGCTCGTTGTCCCCTGCTCGTTGTCCCCTGCTCATTGTCCCCTGCTCCTGGCGGGGCATAGATACAGAGCCAAGTGACACCATGCGTCCCCATCTTTGGCAACATCCCGCAGCTCCATCTCCTCCCCATATGATTTGTCTATGTCTCCAATTCCCCTCCCCATGTGTCTTTAGTTCTCCCTGTTTCGTTTGCCGTGTGGTTTCCATTGAAGGGAGTTTCTAGTTAAGTCTATTATTCTCACCTTTTCGCAAAGTGTGACCAATCAATAGCTAGCGTTTGTCCCTTCGCCTCTTGACTGATTGGAATATATCTTGTTCTGTCCATGTGTTCGTCTTAAATGGTTTTATCCTACCATTATAGTCCTTCTATTCTTCTGAAGCACCAGTAGATGAATGATGCTAGTTTATTTGTGTTTGTGTTAGTGGCCCTCTGTGTCTCTGATCTATACAGTAGTACTAATTTCACTTCACAGTTCAATGTTCTAAGTGTAAAACTAGTTTTAATTTCCTCTGATTTCCTGAAATGTCCTAGTGGGTAGGAAGCAAACCCTGTCTGTTATATTCTGTTATTATTATCTCTAACTATTCTCCCATCTTTTGTAACAGTGCCACCTAACTAGGTTATTGGTGATTAGTACACAAGGTACACAGGACCATGGAGACCCCAGTCTCTTTCATAACATCACCTCCAGTGACTCCAGCCTATAGCGATAGACTGCACAAGTTGATTGATTAGGTGTCTTGAGTCCTTTACAATGTTGATGTCTAGTGGCACCTTGCTTCACTCCTGTTTCCTTCACTCCGAAATAAAGAAGAAGATTCACACGTGTCTGTAAAGCTAGAGCTTCGTCCAGCGTGCCTTATGGCAGTTGATGTCTGGCCCTTCCATGGCTCACCCCTCTTCCATCACCACCATGTTCGCCGAACGTTCAGTTCGTTCGCTGCCTTTCACGCCTGACTGACCTGGTAGAGAAATGAAAGCTATATGGGCGACTTATCACGTGATAACTGTACTGTATTAAGTCATTCGTGGCGTATGAAATCATCTCGCACATGTTTGAATATTTTCATTGAGGCACTCAATATACGTGCGTATCAGTGCCCCTCTGTGCCAAAATTCCCATGACAAGGTTCTATTATTGTCACGGCAAAAGCACCCCTTGTTTCCTTGACAGTTTTGCTGCTCAAGCTGGCTGAGAATGTCCATGCTCTCAGCTTGTCCCGGACCACAGAGCCATTCAAACACACCACGGCATCATCCTCTCCCGTGTTGTCTGCGACATGTGTCGACAGTCATATGAACAGAAATGGTAGCACACATATCTGCAATCATGGGTATCCACTCCCTTCCAAGATGTATGTCCGTTGATCTGCACACCAGGATAGTTGGATGTACAAGAGGTACAACATGCAGGGCGATGCGCTACCTTCCTGATTTTCCAACATATGGGGACATAATACAAATTTCTGAGTACAGGCCTACCTCAGAGTCAACGCAAACACACAACATCCACTGCATAGTGAAATTAAGAAGGTAAAGTGCGGCAGGTTTAAAAGAGGAAATTCATGGATGAGTCAAGCCGAAAACATTATTTAACATGTGTGTTCACAGGAATTGTGAAGGAAGATTCTAAGTGCTTTTGCCTTGACCACAAGTAGTCTGGCTATGGAAGTCGTGGCACTAAGTAAAGCAAATACATGGCTCGAGACAGATACCTTCACCTCGGACATGTTTCCTTAGTGACTTAATGAGTATTCTCAGGAAGACTAGAGATGGGGTGGATCCGACGACAGTGGTTGTTGTCTCTAAAGCGGTCACAGTTCATTTTCGTGTTCGGGCATGCGAGTGTAGAAGAAAATGAGCAGGCTGACTGGCTTGCAGCTGAGGCTATTGTGGAGGACGGACGAGCCATGGACCAGGTTAATATACTGAATGCTCTACGAGAAGTAAGTCGTTTGTGAAAATCATTGTGATGACTGTGAATCTACAACCATTGTCAGACTGCTAGAGCAGCAAGTTAAAAGAGGTGTGGAAAAACAAAATCAATATACAGGAAATCTAAGGAGATTAATAAACCAACACTAGAACTGGTGTCTACACGCTGGGGGATTTACTGAAGAGCACTTATGGACTGAATGGTTTGATGTGCGATGAGAATGATCTGTCGAGTTACTAACTACTAACTATACTTGGTGGATGGCCTCTCCAGCACTTCCGACCCACGATCTGTCGTTTATCAATCGAATTTATTTCGCTATTGACAGGGCAACGTTGAGTGTGGGTTGCTCTTCGCTTTCATGCAATCATATGCTTTGTTCAGTTTGACTCTGCTTTCAGTAGAAGGAACGCTCAGAAAGTATCTAAAGGCTCGATATATCCCAGAAAAGTTCTGCTTGGTTGCATTGACAATTTGTGCAAGTCTGTATATTTGTATGGTTCTAATTGTCAGGATGGTCGGGGCATAATTCAAGCACAAGCAATCGTTCGCCACCCTAATTTCCATTGCGGACATAATTTTCCTGGTTGTGGCTGTGGTGTAGTTTATATGATCGTTGAATGCTAGACTTTGTTTGAATGTCACATCCATGTATTTAATTGGTACTGGTTCTTTCAGTCTGGAAGTCCTCAAAGTTTCTCTGGTGATGAGTGTATTGGCAACATGATTATCCAGCGACAACCAGGCATTGATCACTGTGTATGGAATGAGAGTTACACCTGCCTTCATGTATCCCAACTACTGTTTGTTGAAGCTCTAATTTGTCATTGGCTAGGTGTTACCCTGTACAACAGGACGACATCTTTCTATGACAGGTTCTTGTTAATGTTATTTCATTGTCTTCCTGTAATTAGCCGCACTAGTGTTGAGAGGTAGAAGAAGTGCTTGGGGATTCTTAGCTAAAGCTAATGGACGACGTTTGGTGCAGGAGAGCCTGGCGTATGATACCACAGCATCCTAGCTTAAGAATGGAGGTGGAGGCGGTCAGTGCAGCTTTCCAGCTGGATGGAGAACACGATACATACACACATCATGACTTGTAACTGACTCAGAAAGCATGCTGAGGAGGGATGAGGACATGCAGGCTTCGTGCAGAGTGGCTTGCTTCGCGTCGGAGGTCACGTGTAGCAAGCATCACCTGGATCGTTTCTCAGGGGCATGCTGGTGTGCTGGGGAATGAACAGGCGGACAGACTGGCTGGCTAGGCAAAACTTGGTGGAGTATTGATACATGACAAGGCAGACGTGGTTGCGGCATTGTGGGAGCACTTGTACACCTCGGAGGAGCAAATGGATTACCATGGTCTGGCAAGAATGAGACAGCGAGGAGTGACGAGGGGATCTGGCCGACGCTCGATGCTCAGAGGAAAGACGAGACGGACATATAATCAGATTGCTACTGGAACTATTGGTGTTGGAACTCTTCGCTGGCTGTTGAGGATGGGTACGGAGCGCTTATGGGAATGCCCCGAATGCTGTTATGTCGGTTCCTACATCAATCAATCAATTAAGCATAGCCGCACTAATGTCCTCACTGTTGATATATAGCTCCACTTAATACAGATTGGAAAACTGGAGTGTCCTCTGGGACTGGTCTATTAATAATTTCTTGAAAACATCCAGCCCATAATTTCATGGGCCTTCCCATTACCATGTTTGTTCAGCACACTTGGGTGGTCATGTTTTCCTGCTTTTTACTTTGTATTGTCATAAAGGTTTCTGAGCTTTCCTTTAATGTTACCTCTTCTGCTTATCTTGCTATGTCACATAACTAGTGTCTTTTACCCGACCTTACACTCTTCCAAATTTCTTTATTAGCTCCGGTGTGTATTTTTCCCGGCGACCATAAATGTCTCCAAAGTTTCTTGATTTCTGAGATATTCTACACGTAATTATTGTCCGTGTTGAGATGTTATGTATCATTTGAGTGTCAAATTAATTTTGTATTTCATCAGATGGTGATCCGAATGTACATCTACACATTTAAAACTGTTGCATAAGGCAGGGATGATCTAACTTTCTTGTTAATGCAGATGTAGGCCATCTGGTGTTCTCTCTTGTGGTCTGGTGAGACTCACGTTAATTTATGTTGAAAAACCTCTCCGCTTATGTCATACTGATTCAGCGGAACAAACATTGATGATTAGTTCCCATGTTCCGTTCAAGTCAGTGTTCCCCATAACTCTTTCTCACAGACAGACAGACGGATGGACGGACGGACGGACGGACGGACGGATAGACAGGCAGACAGACAGACAGACAGACAGAGAGACAGACGGACGGATGGGCGGACAGACAGACAGACAGACAGACAGACAGACAGACAGACAGACAGACAGAGTGAGGAAGGGAAAGAGGGAGGGAAATAGGTAGAGGGGAGAGAGCATGTGATAGTAGGATGGATGGATGGATGGACGGACAGACAGATAGACAGATAGACAAACCGACAGACGTCTCATAACTTTGAAATTAACGCAAAACGGTCTGCTTTTAAATCTCACGCTGGTTTCAAACCACAGCCGTTGTATGACGAGGAACTGTGAAACTATGGAGCTAATGCAATATACCGAATACGGCTCAGGCATACCCTCAATAGACCAACCACTACGTGAGAGATGATGTTAAGGGTGATGTTAATGATGATAATGATGGTGGTGATAATGGTGGCGGTGATAATGGTGGTGGTGGTGAATATGATACAGATGACAACGATCAAGACAAAATAATGTAATTTCTCACAGAAAATGCAGTAGGGACGAAAGTTAAATCTGCATATACGTTACAAGACGTTGTAAACTCCAGCATTTCTTGGCTGTTTATGGTTCCTAGGCAAGTTTACATTTAGTAGCTTGGCATTGCTTAGTGAACTACCGGTACTTATACCATTGTATGTAAACCAACGCAAAGCGGTCTGCTTCCAAATCTCCCGCAGCTGTGTTTCGAACGTGGTTTGAGAAGCTTAAAACATATTCAAACTGGTAATGAATTAGCGACATGCGGTAACGTTGAGGTGAGCATGGAGGAAGCTCTCACGTGAACGGTACCAGGTTCCCGAGAGCTGTGACGGTAAACGTTGCATCTGAAGCTGCTGTGTGTTTGGAGCCGTGCGTGAAAATTTTGCAAAATATTCCGGGTGGCCTGCCTACTTGCAGTTAATGGCCGGCAGAAAACATTCAATCATGATTTGATGGCTTCCCTCGCAGTGGGGCAAATTAAGTACCAGCACTGGAGGCATATAATGGCAGACTGAAGTGCAATACTGGGGAATGTTCTTCTTCTTTAAGACAGAAGCAAAACCTGGAGTGAAGGCGCACAGTCGAAAGGAGTGGGACAGCCGAGGCTAGAGAGATTGAGAAATGAAATAAAAACAGGCGGAAGAATATGAAACATTACAGGAAACCTTGAAATTAAAAACAAACAATGACAAAGAAGTGATGGTATATTTTAGGGAGAATGCAGACATAATTTACAACAGTGAAATACAATGCAATAAAGAAAACAGAAGACTGGTATTTATTTGTGCAAGTCCGCATGGCCAAATGGATAAGAAAGCGTGTTCTTAAACATCCGGTGTGCTGATGCCGAGGTAAGTGGTTCACGCCGTATACCGAACAGCTGGACTAAAGTGTTGACTGTCGTCATTGACTTGGGGGCGTTAATTACAACTACCTCAAAAGTCGGAGTGGGTTCGCCTTATGGTGAGGGACACTATTAATAGGGAAAGCTAACCCACACGCAAAATTCAGTCCATCACTACTATAGTGTGTATGGACTACGCTTGAGTTCAAAGAGAGCGAGCAGAAAACAACAACTGGTATTTGTGGTGCGACATATCTTTATAAAGTCAGCATTTTCTATTTTGTTTGTATGTAAAGCTTTCTACAAGACTAGCTAAACTACTGAACTATTTATTTAACACTGTGTTCGATTCAAGCCAGTAAATCGGCATAGGATGACATTATGTGAATACACCACCATCCACAGGAGTCCAGAAATGACCTCTAGAGGATCAACTTCATTACACTGGGTTTCACTCCAGCTTGCGCTGTCTCTTTGCGCCGAAACAGGAGTCTCAGGGACCACCTTGTTCATAGTTGCCTCCCAACAGATACTTCATCTGTGGGTACATATAATGCCAGCGTAAAAATTGTCTGACATGCCCACACCTTTTTCAGACACCGGCAATTACATTCTCACTAGACACCTTCTCCTTGAAAGATTCTTTCACTTGCATATTCCGCAATCTAATATATGTTATTATCTGCAAACGATGCAACATGAACTATATTGGTTAAATTGGCAGACACCTTGCCGACCGCTTTAGGGAACACCTTAGGGAGTTTAATCCTAAATGCTGACAAACCTTCCCCCAACCATTTTAATTCTTCTTACTACAAAAGAGTCGATGATATATATGTCACTGGATCGAAATCTTGCTTCTCTAACAACTTCATTAGGCTTAAAATTGAAAGCCAATTAATAAACTCTTTGGGATGCATCCACCCAGCTGGAATCAATACTTTTGTGGACGCATCTGTATAACTATGCTGTCTTCCCTCTATATATTCATAACGAACTCTTTACACACCTCTATATATTTATATCGAACAGTTTTCACACCTTTGGCCACACACATCCTATCTGGCACTTTGGCAGCCGAACTGTACTTAAACTCTGTCGCAAAAGAGCGCCTTTCTAAACCGGTTTGAACCCCATTTCTGTTTCTCTCCTGTTAACAAGGAGTTGTGTTAGTTTTATTTTGTGTGTCGTCTTCGTTTTTTATCTGTTTTTGTTGTCCTGTCTTTGACTCAGGTACTTAGAATCGAGATGCCGGGTTGTCTTTTGTGTCCTATAATACTCATTTTAAAAACCAAAAAAAATTATTTAATTTTATTACTTCATTTTTATATATTTATTGACTGTTTCTGATTTTGGATACTTGTCACTTTATTTTCACCTGTATTGAGTCCTCTGTGAGGTATGCACGTTTGTGTCTGTGTTTAGTATGTCTCTTCTTTTCGTAGGAGCTAAATATACCTAATTGTTTGCAATCCATATTGTTATATCCTGCTGCAGCCGCTGCTTCTTTTCTTTTGTTCTATATCCGTTGACTGTCTGGTCGTCATTTTGGTTTCATCGCACAAAGCACGTACTCTGTATCTCCAGTGATGACCACAAGGAGTCTCTGAGAACTGAGCACGAAATCTGAACTACGCAATCAGATAACTAAGCCACACCATTCAGAGAGAGAGGCAGTAGTGTTTTGGCCTCTTGACCACGGCGACCGCTGTTACTACTGTATACTACTATGTGCCTGTGAATCATGGGTCTGAATACGAAGTTTAGAAAAACATTAAAGGTCACTGAGATGTGCTTCCTTCAAACCATGTTGCAAATCACACACATAACTAGGTCAACATGGATGAATGGGTTAGAGCTCTTTAACTTCCGGTGTGCTGCAACAAAAGGGTTGACAAGGCAAGGGAATCAACTTTATTACTCCGAGTTTTTCCCTATACGTCTCGGTCTCCGCAGGGCCGCCTGACAAAAGCGTCACGCAAAGCACGAACTTCGTAGCTCCGGTTACGATCCCCAGGTGTCTTTGAAAACAAGGCACTCGTGATCCGAACGACGTAGACCAGAATCGAACCCACAACCTTCGGAGTACAAGGCAGGTGTCGTAACCACTTGGCCACGGAGGTAGCGGGTTCAACCCCTTACACCGGTCAGCTGGACTAACATGCTGACATCTCGTTCTTTACTTGCGGACGTAAATTACGAGTACCTCAGAAGCCCGAGTGGGTAGCCTGATAGCGAGAGACACTGTTATTACGAAAAGCTAATCCACACGTAAAAATAACTCTAGTGAACTACCTAGTTGTAGCAATTACGAGGCAGACATGCAACACAATGTTTCAGCTTTCTCATATGCCTGTGCCAACTTTGGGCTCAATATCTACTTGAAGAAGACTGTAGTTATGTACCAGCCAGCTCCAGGGAATAATCACACAGTGCCGAATATCAAAGTGAATGGTCATAGACTAAGTGTTGTGGACAAATTCACCTATCTTGGCAGCACTGTGTCACAAGCTGCCACAACTGATGTCGAAGTGAATGCAAGAATCTCCAAGGCCAGCGTGGCTTTTGGCAGACTGTACAAGAATGTGTGGGACAGAAATGGAATAAGCCTGCAAACAAAGCTGAAAGTCTACAAAGCAGTTGTATTATCCACACTGCTATATGCTTGTGAAACCCGGACTGTTTACCGGCGACACGCTAGGAAATTAAACCACTTCCACACAGTCTGCCTTAGGAAGCTATTGAAGATTAAATGGCAAGTCAAGTTTCCAGACACTGAAGTCTTAAAAAGAGAGTCCATGTCCAGTATCCACACTCTACTAATGAAGAATCAAATTCGCTGGGCTGGTCACTTAACTCGCATGCCAGGAACGAATATTTTTTACGGTGATAAACGTAAATGTGGTAAACGATCCTAAGGCGGCTAGAGGAAACGCTTTAAAGACACTCCGAAGATCTCACTAAAAGCTTCTGGAATTCATCATGACACTTGGGAGAATGCCAAAGACAGAAATTCGTGGCGTACATCATTACGCAAGAGTACAGTCACTTGTGAAGCAACCAGGACTTCAAGAGCTGTGAAGAAAAGGCTGGAAATAAATACCACTGCAGGAGATCCCCCTCCTGGAACGTCAAGCATTCTTTGCCCACATTGTGAAAGAACATTTCGAGCTGAAATAGACCTTATCAGCCATCTTAGAACTCACGGCTGCATACTTTCAACCCCTCTGGATTAACTGAATGGTCATCGTCATTCTTGATGGACAAGCAACAGAACATAACACAAGAGTAGCAACTACTACAAGTGTATGGAGTACGCTTGAGTTGAAAGCGATTGAACAACACCAAACAACAACATGAATAATCAAGTAGACCAACAATAGAGTACTACTGAATAGAGATACAAAGATTGTTGCTTGCCAACACCAGGACAAGACAACCCACATACTCTGGAGTACCTTGCCAGAAGAAAGAGTTTGCTGTGAAATATTGAGGGCATTAGATACGAGGACTGACACATGGAGCATATGTCGAATGATTTGGCAGACTGACACGGAATTAGATTATCTGTCGAGTTTATCGTCAACACGGATCACAGATGTTTCTGGCGCGAAATGAGAAGTTTCGTTGTTGTAACGGCTATGGCATTACTCTGAGAACGGCATATACACCTTCGGACAAGTTTCTGATGTAGGGTCTCATCGTTCGCTGCTGGAAGATATGACTGACCACCTATTCTCCCACGCACTCCGGTCTACCCAAATGTGCTGGTCCTAATGCTGTACATACCTATAGCATGGTTCTCTACAGGACGTCTTTATGATTCTAGTTTGGAGAGTAAAAGTCAGGCAAGGTTGAAAGATGATGGTAGACTGAGGGCTCGGCCTATGCTGGACGAGCAACTGTGAACTGTGATAACCTCCAGGTATGCAGCAAGCTCTTGGAAGTGTCGCTAATGGAGTAAGCGACATGGTTGTGTTTGTACGTAGCAGTGTTTAATTCATGAAGAAAATCTGAATATCATTATCACATCAATAATGGAGACGGCGGGAAAACGCTGTAACAGCCATGTATCCTGTATTGAGACACTGAATAAGTGCTGTAACAAACATGATTCATGTGACGAGGCAATGGAGAAGTGCTTAACAAACATGATTCATGTGTTGGGATTATAAATAAATGCTGTAACAAACATGACTCCTGTGTTGAGAGAATAGGGAAGGGTGTAACAAGCTACGTGGAGGGTCCCAAATCCCTTGTCACAATGCTTCAATACTATTCTTTCGCCCTGGCTGGGATAGGTCTTTGCTTGCCAACCCTCCTCCGTTCCCCGGACTCACTGTCACTCTCTCTTTCGACCTCGGGGCCTATTTCCTGAGGTGTCTTTCTGGCTGACGCATAGATAACATGGCGATCGTCAGAGTAAACTATAACTTCATTTTAATAAGTTAATAAAGAACAGCACAGGAAAACATCAAGGCAGTTAAAACAGATAGTTTTCTACAAAAAAACAAACAAGGATAAAGTTCAGTTAAGGCACAGAGCCTCATGGCTTTCCATCATAGACCAAGCTGTAGTCAATGTCCGTTCCGTCCACATACAGCTCACCGAATAAGTCTTCAGTTCTTTCCTTCCCGGTACGGTGTGCTAACAACAGGCCTCTGTGGAACCAATATAATGTTCGTGGGAAAACGTCCTGTGATCCCTGGTCACGATGCTGAGTAGAAGTTCATACAATGGGAATAGTTCATGAACGGGAATTGGGTAGGTATCCTTCACTGTCTCAGACAAGGATGGGTGGGTCTGATATTTAGGCGGGGTCCAGTCCAGAATACAAAATGACTCGATCCTAGCGTATCGAGATGACTTGCGAGGTGTTAGAAAGGCTGATGGTCATTCTTTCGGGCCAGCGGTGGCTCTATCTCGTAGAGATCATACCCTTGGCCTGGTATGGCCCAAAACTTGACAAGGACTCGTCTAAAATATAACTTTCCGTGTAGAAGCCCTGTCGAGACTTTCAGCTCTATTCACTTCCAAAAGAAGGACCCTGGAAAGGACGAAACAAGGTGTGAGAGCCTCCAGCCTAAACCTCTGGTACAGCCGACATGGAGACTTCTAATGGTCTCAGCATCTAAGTTTGCATTCACAAAAATATATAATATTAATAGATATATAACTCTTTAGTAGACTTGCTTGAATTAGCCTGACCTGACAAGAGGTCCTGGATTGGCGGCGTCTTTCCTAGACCAGGCCTTCAGCTTGACGAGGTCTTACCTCTCACTGGCAAACCCTCTCTTTCTCACGACAAAGCTCTTGTTGTGTTGTGTGCGTAATTATATGTTTTTCCACTCTTAACTATTATTATAGTAGTGGGTCTGTATGGAAAGAAGTGTCGTTCCCCATTCCCAGCAAGAATAGGAAAGAAGATACTACCCCTTCCGGCCGCTGCTCTCGTCTGAGCTGTCGCCGCAATGTACCGGCACGGCCTCACATAACACGTAGATTCAGAGGAGTTCAGGTTCTCTCAGTGAAGATAGAGAAGTCTATTTATATCCCCGACATCATCCTATCGACCAGTCCACCTGGCCACCCCATCGGCTAAAAGACGAAAGAGATAGCACAGTGGATACCCCCTTCCGGCTCAAGAAGATAGATGGGTGGAATCCGTCCCTAAGGAGCCCTCCCCCCTTTCCGGCATACCGTATATATGTTGTGTTTATATTTAAACTAAAGACAACACAAGGCAGCGTTCAGGCCGTAGGAAGAAAGATAACACCCGCCCATCTGCCGCCAAGAACAAGCGAAATCATCCAGGGAGATATATTGCTCAGATTCGTTCCCAGGCGATGTCAAGAACAAAACGCTTAGCTAGATTGGCCAACGGTCAACCCACTCACAATATGGCGTGACTGCCGTTTCGCCAATTCGTCTCACCAGTCGAGACCATATATATTTATAGGCCAAGGTCTGGCAGGACTAAATAAAACCCTTTTTTACCTTTTCAAATCCACCAGTAGGATGCTGCACTTCATCTGTCTCACTCTTTAAAGTGTCCAATTGACACGAGGCAGTCTACAAATGGTAGTTGTTTAAACGGACATTGATGGCCCAAGAAGTTACATTAGTGCGTATTTGGTGCAAGGTGCCCTATCGGGTTTTCCCGAAGAAAAGACATATTTCTAATCGTTCTATTAAGAAGATCGTGTTGTTAAAGTAACCAAGAGAACTATCTTCCATGGGGATTGAGCGAATAAGAGAACTGAGGGTTCCCGAAAGCTGTTTCCCACTGTTTACCCAAACCCAAAGAAGGCATGAGGACATGGGCCACTGGCGTTTCGCCACAGAGGGGAAGGACATTTTTCAATTGTGTGTGTGTTATTCCTTTATATATTTGTAAAAGTTTAGTTCTTGTCGTTCCGTTGATAAAGCCTTCGTTCGATAAAATGTTATTCTGCATCTCTGTGTTGCTTTTACTCACCCTTTCAGCTTCTTATATATGTATATATTTCGCACTTCGTTATAAGCGTGGCAGTGGCAAACCCAACTTATGGTGTTATATATGTCAGTATCACGTGTTTCGTTCTCATAAGGTTGAATATCGTAGATTTCCAACTGTAGCCATCGCCGGATATCAAACAAGCTGAATATTCAATTTTGCCATTTTGGCCACGATATCCAGCTAGTTATGAATGATTCTGTCCCAATTTTTCACTGAATGTTGTCGATGAAAACCGATATATAGTGCTACAGTTATTGTTTCCCTCTGTGATGTCAACCCACACTGTTCCTTATGTTTTACACCGACATATGGTTCTACAGTTATTGTTTCCCTCTGTGATGTCAACCCACACTGTTCCTTATCTTTTACACCGACATATGGTTCTACAGTTATTGTTTCCCTCTGTGATGTCAACCCACACTGTTCCTTATGTTCTACACCGACATATGGTTCTACAGTTATTGTTTCCCTCTGTGATGTCAACCCACACTGTTCCTTATGTTTTACACCGACATATGGTGCTACAGTTATTGTTTCCCTCTGTGATGTCAACCCACACTGTTCCTTATCTTTTACACCGACATATGGTGCTACAGTTATTGTTTCCCTCTGTGATGTCAACCCACACTGTTCCTTATGTTTTACACCGACATATGGTTCTACAGTTATTGTTTCCCTTTGTGATGTCAAACCCACACTGTTCCTTATGTTCTACACGCATCATATGTTCTACAGTTATTGTTTCCCTCTGTGATGTCAACCCAGCACTGTTCCTTAGTTCTTACACCGACATATAGGTTCTACAGTTATTGTTTCCCTCTGTGATGTCAACCCACACTGTTCCTTATGTTCTACACAGACATATGGTTCTACAGTTATTGTTTCCCTCTGGTGATGTCAACCCCACACTGTTCCTTATGTTCTACAACCCGACATATGTTGCTACAGTTATGTTTCCCTCTGTGATGTCAACCCACACTATTCATTAAGTTCTACACCGACATATGGTGCTACAGTTTATTGTTTCCCCTCTGTGATGTCAACCCACACCTGTGTCCTTATGTTTCTACACAGACATATGGGGTTTCGTACGTTATTGTTTCCCTTTGTGATGTCAACCCACACTGTTTCCTTATGTTTCTACACCGCATATATTTCTACAGTTATTGTTTCCCTCTGTGATGTCAACCCACACTATTTCCTTAAGAGTTGCTACACCGACATATGGTGCTAACAGGTTATTGTTTCCCTCTGTGATGTCAACCCACACTGGTTCCTTATGTTCTACACGAGACATATGGTTCTACAGTCTATTGTTTCCCTTTGTGATGTCAACCCACACCTGTTCCTTATGTTCTACACAGACATATGGGTTCTACTACGTTATTGTTTCCCTCTGTGATGTCAACCCACCAACTGTTCCTTATGTTCACACCGGACATATGAGTGCTACAGTTATTTGTTTCCCTCTGTGATGTCCAACCCACACTGTGTTCCTATGCTGCACATCGATATATAGTGCTACAATTATTGTTTCCCTCTGTGATGTCAACCCACACTGTTCCTTATGTTCTACACCGACATATGGAGCTACAGTTAATGTTTCCCTTTGTGATGTCAACCCACACTGTTCCTTATGTTCTACAGCGACACATGGTTCTACAGTTATTGTGTCCTTTTGTGATGTCAACCCACACTGTTCCTTATGTTGCAATCTGTCATATGGTTCTACAGTTATTGTTTCCCTTTGTGATGTCAACCCACACTGTTCCTTATGTTCTACAGCAACATATGGTTGTACAGTTATTGTTTCCCTTTGTGATGTCAACCCACACTGTTCCTTATGTTCTACAGCAACATATGGTTCTACAGTTATTGTTTCCCTCTGTGATGTCAACCCACACTGTTCCTTGTGTTCTACAGCAACATATGGTTCTACAGTTATTGTTTCCCTCTGTGATGTCAACCCACACTGTTCCTTATGTTCTACAGCAACATATGGTTCTACAGTTATTGTTTCCCTTTGTGATGTCAACCCACACTGTTCCTTATGTTTTACACCGACATATGGTTCTACAGTTATTGTTTCCCTTTGTGATGTCAACCCACACTGTTCCTTATGTTCTACCCCGACATATGGTTCTACAGTTATTGTTTCCCTCTGTGATGTCAACCCACACTGTTCCTTATGTTCTACAGCAACATATGGTGCTACAGTTATTGTTTCCCTTTGTGATGTCAACCCACACTGTTCCTTATGTTCTACACCGACATATATTGCTACAGTTATTGTTTCCCTCTGTGATGTCAACCCACACTGTTCCTTATGTTCTACACCGACATATGGTGCTACAGTTATTGTTTCCCTCTGTGATGTCAACCAGCACTGTTCCTTATGTTCTACACCGACATATGGTTCTAGAGTTATTGTTTCCCTTTGTGATGTCAACCCACACTGTTCCTTATGCTGCACACCGATATATAGTGCTACAATTATTGTTTCCCTCTGTGATGTCAACCCACACTATTCCTTAAGTTCTACACCGACATATGGTGCTACAGTTATTGTTTCCCTCTGTGATGTCAACCCACACTGTTCCTTATGTTCTACACCGACATATGGTTCTACAGTTATTGTTTCCCTCTGTGATGTCAACCCACACTGTTCCTTATGTTCTACAGCAACATATGGTGCTACAGTTATTGTTTCCCTTTGTGATGTCAACCCACACTGTTCCTTATGTTCTACACCGACATATATTGCTACAGTTATTGTTTCCCTCTGTGATGTCAACCCACACTGTTCCTTATGTTCTACACCGATATATGGTGCTACATTTATTGTTTCCCTCTGTGATGTCAACCAGCATTGTTCCTTATGTTCTACACCGACATATGGTGCTACAATTATTGTTTCCCTCTGTGATGTCAACCCACACTATTCCTTAAGTTCTACACCGACATATGGTGCTACAGTTATTGTTTCCCTCTGTGATGTCAACCCACACTGTTCCTTATGTTCTACACAGACATATGGTTCTACAGTTATTGTTTCCCTTTGTGATGTCAACCCACACTGTTCCTTATGTTCTACACAGACATATGGTTCTACAGTTATTGTTTCCCTCTGTGATGTCAACCCACACTGTTCCTTATGTTCTACACCGACATATGGTGCTACAGTTATTGTTTCCCTTTGTGATGTCAACCCACACTGTTCCTTATGCTGCACATCGATATATAGTGCTACAATTATTGTTTCCCTCTGTGATGTCAACCTACACTGTTCCTTATGTTCTACACCGACATATGGAGCTACAGTTAATGTTTCCCTTTGTGATGTCAACCCACACTGTTCCTTATGTTCTACAGCGACATATGGTTCTACAGTTATTGTGTCCTTTTGTGATGTCAACCCACACTGTTCCTTATGTTGCAATCTGTTATATGGTTCTACAGTTATTGTTTCCCTTTGTGATGTCAACCCACACTGTTCCTTATGTTCTACAGCAACATATGGTTGTACAGTTATTGTTTCCCTTTGTGATGTCAACCCACACTGTTCCTTATGTTCTACAGCAACATATGGTTCTACAGTTATTGTTTCCCTATGTGATGTCAACCCACACTGTTCCTTATGTTCTACAGCAACATATGGTTCTACAGTTATTGTTTCCCTCTGTGATGTCAACCCACACTGTTCCTTATGTTCTACAGCAACATATGGTTCTACAGTTATTGTTTCCCTCTGTGATGTCAACCCACACTGTTCCTTATGTTCTACACCGACATATGGTTCTACAGTTATTGTTTCCCTTTGTGATGTCAACCCACACTCTTCCTTATGTTCTACAGCAACATATGGTTCTACAGTTATTGTTTCCCTCTGTGATGTCAACCCACACTGTTCCTTATGTTCTACAGCAACATATGGTTCTACAGTTATTGTTTGCCTCTGTGATGTCAACCCACACTGTTCCTTATGTTCTACACCGACATATGGTGCTACAGTTATTGTTTCCCTCTGTGATGTCAACCCACACTGTTCCTTATGTTCTACACCGACATATGGTGCTGCTGTTATTGTGTCAAGTATACCATTACCCATACCCCGTTCGAGTCAGCCACACATAGCGACTGCCCACGATTTTATCATACAAGAAATTAATTTGAAGGTGATTGTTGTCTAAACACATTTGCTCTCGTCTAATTCACAAAAGCTCCTGCTGTTTGTTATATCACCCCTTTTACTCCTGGCCATTTCAACACCCACTTCTCGTGTTTGTTATATCATCTCTTTTACTGCTGCCAGTTCCAACAGCCATTTCTGCTCTGCCACCGGCTGCCTCCCAGCTTTGAGCCTGATTAATGATGATTTTTACAGCCATATCCAATTAAAGATTAACTACAGCCAGGTACGGGGAGATTGCGTGAGCCATGCCGCCTACACTTTGAAATATATCAATTTGCTGTTGACAAATTTGTGAACGGTCGATGTCATAACTGCCATCATCCATTAGCAGAACTGTTCCGCGAAAACGGTAAAACAACACGACTACGTTCTGAATTAAAAACAAAACAAACAGATGCTATCAGAGAAAACGTGTAACTGAGGTAAATATAAACATAGACAGCACTCGGCTACAGGAGAAAGTTATTTCCAAAATATTTCAGATATCATTATAATCAAATAGTTTTGTAAATAGATAAATAGGTAGCTTCCTGAAGCATCGGATACTCAAAAAATATAATTCTAAAATATCATAATATCATCATATCGTAACAAGTGTGAAGGCTAGCCATGGACAATAGCCTGAAGTATACATGAATGCCAACAATACTCGCAACAACAATACTAAAGAACAATACAAGTATTTCCTTTACAGGGCGTCGCAGTCTATCCGAGAATTTATGGGCTGTTTGACACGTCTTGAGCAAGATTATGTTCAGTATTTTGCCATTGCTTTCTGAACAACCGGCACTTATACCATTGTATAAAAACCAGCGTACAGCAGTTCTGCGTCCCAATCGCCGGCAGCTGTGTTTCGACCGCTGTATGCGGGATTGCTAATTGTATTCACAATCCCTTCGCAACAGAGCCTGCTTTGCTTAAGAGTTGAGTTGAGTTGAGTTGAGTCAAGAACCGACATCACTGCACCCAGGACATTCCCATACGTGCTCAGTCCCCTCATTCAACAGCCAGCTTAAGATGAAATAGTAAAATAGTAGTATCACAAATGTATCAGGGGAGAGATGGCAGTAGAGAAGCGTTGGCAGAAAGCATAAAATAGTAATATCACAAATGTATCAGGAGAGAGATGGCAGCAGAAAAGCGTTGGCAGAAAGGATATCAGAGAGTTTTCACTGACATTAAACTAATTCACTATGGTACTATCAATAAGCCTTAAGGCATTGCTTTCTGGACTAACAAAGGTGCATATAGACAGGGGTGCATCATGGTTACCTAATGTCTCCATACCTTTTCCCTCTATGTGCTGAAAACTGATCAGTTACTTAGAAGATATGAGAGGAATCGCCACTGGAGGACATAACATCGACAACATACTGTAGGTAGCTGACTCAGCATTGATTAAAGACAATGATTAGTATCTCCAACACTTACTGGAAGCAAGTATTGTTCACAGCGAGCAGTTGGATTAGAATTAAATTGTAAGAACATAGATAACGGTCATCTCCAAGAAGAAAGAAACACCACAATGTAACATCCACATAAATTTTGCAATTCTTAAACGCGTCGATCAGTGACGCTGTCCTGTTACATTCGTAACATCTGATGGAAAGTTCAGGGTAGTGACTAGAACACGCATCGCTATAGGTAAAGGTAGCCTTTTACAAAAAGGAAAACATGCTCACCAATAAAATGATGTAAAATGCAACGATATAAAATTGTGTACATGCTTTATAAAACCCTTACTGTTGTAGTCATGTGAATAATAATATATAATGACAAACGTGTATTTTACAATCCCGAGGAAACAATCAAAACAAAAACATATGCTGTTATATGTTGACTGTCTCAGACCCAGAGAGATTACTATGTCGAGCGAACGAAGGAAGTTGCTATCAAGAGTCATCACTATCATCATCATCATCATCATCATCTTCCACTTCTGCCGTTAAGCGTCGTGGGGAGGAATAATTTGCGGTCCAGCGCCCGGTAGAACGGCACTGGATAGTGTCATTCCGTGTGGTTGTACAATGTCTCTGATGTCGTCAATCCATTTTCTTCTCGGACGTCCTTGTGGTCTCGTCGCAGATGATCTTTGATGTAAGGCCAATGATGGTAGTTGCTGATGTTGCATTCTAACGACATGGCCAAACCACTTGATCTTCTGTCTTTCAATAAATGTGGCACAAGGTGTTGATCCCACAGTCTGTCTGATAGTAGCATTTCTTACTCGGTCTCGGATTGTTAAGTTGGCAGCTCTCCTCAGGCATCTCATTTCGCAGGTGTTGATTTTGAGAAGGTGTAAATTGGATAAAGTCCAGGTTTGAGATTGGTAGCATAGGGTTGGTGTGAATATGCTGTTTATAATCTGTCGTTTTGCGGACATGGGTATGTTTGGATGTTTCAGTAAGGGTGATAGTTGATATGTAAGTGCACTAGCTTTTTGACATCTGATTTCAATTTCTCTGTCCAATCTGCCATCTTCTGTGATCATACTTCCAAGGTATTTGAATTCTTTAACTTGTTTCAGAGGTGTGTTATTTATCTGTATACTTAGTGGGCCTGGCGATCTGCTAACTTGCATTACTTCGGTTTTGGCTGTGTTTATACTCATATTGTATCTGCTGCAGGTTGAACTCAGATTAGTAATATGATTTTGTAGTCTGCCCTCGTCGCTGTAAAACAGGCACTGATCATCTGCAAATAGAAGTTCATTTATTCCCTGTGGGTCAGTTGTTTCATCTGGAGTAAAGAGTTCTAAATTTTCTGAATCTGGTCTGTCGAGACTTGCTTCTTTGGAAATTCTGTCCATGTAGATTTTAAATAGCAAAGGAGAGAGCACACACCCCTGTCTCACTCTTGTATTGACTGTGAACATATCTGATATACCTTCCTGTGTTCTTACTGCACTTTGGCTCGAGTAGTACATGGCTATGATGTTTTCTAGCAGTTGCCCTTCTATCCCATAGTCTTCAAGAATGGTCCATAATTTGTATCTGTCTACTATATCGAAAGCCTTTTCCTGATCTACAAACACAATATTCTGCTGGTCACTATATTCGATAGTTTTTTCACAAATTTGTCTAAGTGTAAATAATGCATCAGTGCAACTTTTACCTTTCCGAAAACCCAATTGTGCTTTGCCTATCTGTTGTTCAACTATTGGTCTAGCTCTTTGTTCTAAAAGTTTTGCATACATTTTCCCTATATGGCTCAGGAGTGATATACCTCTGTATGTTTCACACTCTCTCATATTGCCTTTCTTTTTCCATATTGGTACTATTATTGCCTGTTGCCAATCATCTGGGACACTGTTCTTTCTTCCCATGCTATATTAAAAAGCCTTGTTAGCCATTTAACTCCCGTTTCCCCACAGGCCTGAATAGCTTCTGTGGTTATTCCAACTGGACCTGGTGATTTGTTGTTAGGACTTTTCTGTATAACTGCTTTGACTTCTGCAGGTATGAAATTTGGTTCTTGCTGTCCCTGGCGTTTAGGCACAAAAGTGAGGTTTCCTATGTTATCTGTGGGGTTAAGTAGTTCTTGAAAGTATTCTGCCCACCTTGCTAGTCTTTGTTGTGGATTAAATATTGGTATACCATCAAGAATTCCCTCACAATTTCCTGTATAAGGACTGTTTTTACTGTAAACTAAGAACTGTCAGAATATGCCCCAGAAGAAATTGAAAGGAATTCCTAAACGGACAGTAAAACAAGGAAATCCCAGCATGTGAAACACTAATCAAAAAGACTTGGCTTTCAACTGATCGGTTCAAGATGGAGTGTTCTGTTGCTGTTGGATTCCCTAGCACTTGTTACTTATATTATATCTGTGCCTTACTGACCTTCACTGACAATTTACTAACATAGATTATATAAGCTAATCAAGATTTAAGTGAAAGGTTACAACAATTTTGTTGAATAAGATTGCAAGGATGGCACCAATTGGCCATGGTTTACTTCACAGGACATGAAATCTTCCACAATTTACATATTGCCTAGCATATTTTGCTTTATCTCGTTAGGTACATACTGTAGAGATCACACAACAAAAATAAAGTAATTAGAAAAATACTTCAAGCTGAAATATAATACACACATATTCACAGTGACGTTTAGGTAGACAGTACATTTGAGGATTTTGGGAGTCACATGGTGTGAGCATTTTTCAGTGGCTTCACTGATGAGTTTCTCATTCACAAGTGAATGGATCTCTGTCGTCATGTTTGCAGCCAGGACAGCCGACTTATTTCCACATGCCACGTGACTGACAGGGGCAATACGTTACAAAATGGTCACACGTTAAAGCTGGCAAAAGTGTGGTATATAAGTTAGAAATGGGGGATAGATATCCCCAGATCGTTGTTGCCGACTACTGAATGAAAACCAGAAATGGCTCGTAACACTCCCTAGTACTGGAACAGACATATATGGTCAGATTCCACCAAGGTATTAAGTCAGGTTTATTTTTTTTCAGTAGAAGGCCAGGAGAGCACATGAAAGTCATTATCCTCAGAGAGGAGACATCTCACTCTGGTTATAACGCTGATTAGACTGAAGCGAGTTGGATCCCTGTCACACACCTCTCCTTATCTGTTGTCAAATCAAGTAACACTATCACACTAATGTTGAACACAGGAAATACACATTACTATAATAAACTTGAAGAACTCTATGGAATACCATTATAATATTATCATGAATAAATGGAGGATTTGTATGAGCCATGGACAATCCCAATGTACATAACCAAAATTACACTGAAGATATCTTTGTATGTATATATATATATATATATATATATATATATATATATATATATATATATATATATATATATATATATATATATATATATATATATATATATATATTTGCATATCCTTTACAGGACATCGCTGTCAACACCAGCATCTTTCAGCTGTATTTTGATTTCTTGGCAATCACATATAGGCTATCTTAAAGTTCTGGTTGAATCTGATAATCATGAATGTTCTCGGGTCTTCAGCTCTAAACTTCTTCTTTTTCTGTGTTAATCCGGAGACTTTTTTTCGGACGTGATTGTGCATGGTGGAGACAGAAACACGGAGCTGATCCACGACTCTGGTGATCGAGTGAGATGGCAGAACATGACCGCCCACGCTTACCGGCATGGCACATGATGGATGGATGGATTGTGTTGTGCCTGTTTACAGCAGAGCTGCGTTCTTGCGATGTTAGGCCAAAACATCCGACTTCTGCGGGTATTTGTTGACCGGGTTAACCTTTCCAGGGGTTTCTTAAGACGTTTGACTCTCACTGTTGTGGTGTCTTTCCCCCATCCAAGCTGGCCCATTTAGAACAGCCGAAGACATCCTGATCAGCCCTTACGGGAAAGCAAGGGCAGACCATGGGCATTCCCCGCCATCCAAAGAGGCTTCCATAATTGCAGAGCCGACATATAGCGCTCTGGTACTGGGCTCACCCAAGGAATCGTCACGTCCTGCACATGGCTGCTTAGCCTTACTTCCGTATATTGAACCTTCCAGTCACCACAGGCTGTTCCTCCGGAAACGAAAAGAGTGCTTCTGCAGATGACATCCACACAGTGAGCTTTCAATTCGGACTTTCCACTTAAAGGATTTGCTATCCAAGCAATATTCCATTTCGTACTACTGGGACGCTTTTTCCACCTTTTATGAAGCCCACACAATGAGCTTTTGATTCGGACTTTCCACGTAATGGATTTGCTAGCCAAGCAATATTCCATTTCATGCCTCTGGGACCCTTTTGCTACCAACATACCTGTGGTATGAAGTGTGGCAGTCTATGTATTTCTTCATGCACCTTTAGATTTCAACCTGAATGTAATTAAAGTAAGCTGTGGTCAACTTGAGCTTGTTGATATCTCCATAGAGCTTGTTCTCAAATGAAGCAGGTGTAGGCCAAAATATCTTTCTCTGTTCTGCATATAATGGAACTCTTGCGGCAATGTTAGCTGTTTTTACAGTTCCCAAAAACTCATCCTATTTATTTTGGACAATGGTACAGGATGTCCCTCCTTAAGATTGCTACTTGTTTCTTTTCGATTGAATTTATCCTCAGGCATCTCATTTCGCAGGTGTTGATTTTGCGAAGGTGTAATTTGGATAAAGTCCAGGTTTGAGATTGATAGCATAGGGTTCGGTGTGAATATGCTGTTTATTAATCTGTCGTTTTGCGGGACATGGGTATGTTTGGATGTTTCAGTAAGGGTGATAGTTTGATATGTAAGTGCACTAGCTTTTTGACATCTGATTTCAATTTCTCTGTCCAATCTGTCATCTCTGTGATCATACTTCCAAGGGTATTTGAATCTTTAACTTGTTTTCAGAGGTGTGTTATTTATCTGTATACTTAGTGGGCCTGGCGATCTGCTAACTTGCATTACTTCGGTTTTGGCTGTGTTATACTCATATTGTATCTGCTGCAGGTTGAACTCAGATTAGTAATATGATTTTGTAGTCTGCCCTCGTCGCTGTAAAACAGGCACTGATCATCTGCAAATAGAAGTTCATTTATTCCCTGTGGGTCAGTTGTTTCATCTGGAGTAAAGAGTTCTAAATTTTCTGAATCTGGTCTGTCGAGACTTGCTTCTTTGGAAATTCTGTCCATGTAGATATTAAATAGCAAAGGAGAGAGCACACATCCCTGTCTCACTCTTGTATTGACTGTGAACATATCTGATATACCTTCCTGTGTTCTTACTGCACTTTGGCTCGAGTAGTACATGACTATGATGTTTTCTAGCAGTTGGCCTTCTATCCCATAGTCTTCAAGGATGGTCCATAATTTGTATCTGTCTACTCTATCGAAAGCCTTTTCCTGATCTACAAACACAATATTCTGCTGGTCACTATTTTCGATAGTTTTTTTCACAAATTTTGTCTAAGTGTAAATAATGCATCAGTGCAACTTTTACCCTTTCCGAAAACCCAATTGTGCTTTGCCTATCTGTTGTTCAACTATTGGTCTAGCTCTTTGTTCTAAAAGTTTTGCATACATTTTCCCTATATGTCTCATGAGTGATATACCTCTGTATGTTTCACACTCTCTCATATTGCCTTTCTTTTTCCATATTGGTACTATTATTGCCTGTTGCCAATCATCTGGGACACTTTTCTTTCTTCCCATGCTATATTAAAAGCCTTGTTAGCCATTTAACTCCCTGTTTCCCCACAGGCCTGAATAGCTTCTGTGGTTATTCCATCTGGACCTGGTGATTTGTTTTAGGACTTTTCTGTATAACTGCTTTGACTTCTTCAGGTATGACATTTGGTTCTTGCTGTCCCTGGCCGTTTAGGCACAAAAGTGAGGTTTCCTATGTTATCTGTGGGGTTAAGTAGTTCTTGAAAGTATTCTGCCCACCTTGCTAGTCTTTGTTGTGGATTAAATATTGGTATACCATCAAGATTCCCTCACAATTTCCTGTATACGGACTGTTTTTACTGTAACTAAGAACTGTCAGAATATGCCCCAGGAAGAAATTGAAAGGAATTCCTAAACGGACAGTAAAACAAGGAAATCCCAGCATGTGAAACACTAATCAAAAGACTTGGCTTTCAACTGATCGGTTCAAGATGGAGTGTTCTGTTGCTGTTGGATTCCTAGCACTTGTTACTTATATTATATCTGTGCCTTACTGACCTTCACTGACAATTTACTAACATAGATTATATAAGCTAATCAAGATTTAAGTGAAAGGTTACAACAATTTTGTTGAATAAGATTGCAAGGATGGCACCAATTGGCCATGGTTTACTTCACAGGACATGAAATCTTCCACAATTTACATATTGCCTAGCATATTTTGCTTTATCTCGTTAGGTACATACTGTAGAGATCACACAACAAAATAAAGTAATTAGAAAAATACTTCAAGCTGAAATATAATACACACATATTCACAGTGACGTTTAGGTAGACAGTACATTGAGGATTTTGGGAGTCACATGGTGTGAGCATTTTTCAGTGGCTTCACTGATGAGTTTCTCATTCACAAGTGAATGGATCTCTGTCGTCATGTTTGCAGCCAGGACAGCCGACTTATTTCCACATGCCACGTGATTGACAGGGCAATACTTTACGTGTGATGTTAACACACAAATGGTCACACGTTAAAGCTGGCAAAAGTGTGGTATATAAGTTAGAAATGGGGGATAGATATCCCCAGATCGTTGTTGCCGACTACTGAATGAAAACCAGAAATGGCTCGTAACACTCCTAGTACTGGAACAGACATATATGGTCAGATTCCACCAAAGGTATTAAGTCAGGTTTATTTTTTCAGTAGAAGGCCAGGAGAGCACATGAAAGTCATTATCCTCAGAGAGGAGACATCTCACTCTGGTTATAACGCTGATTAGACTGAAGCGAGTTGGATCCCTGTCACACACTCTCTCCTTATCTGTTGTCAAATCAAGTAACACTATCACACTAATTGTTGAACACAGGTAAATACACATACTATAATAAACTTGAAGAACTCTATGGAATACCATTATAATATTATCATGAATAAATGGAGGATTTGTATGAGCCATGGCACAATCCCAATGTACATAACCAAAATTACACTGAAGATATCTTGTATATATATATATATATATATATATATATATAATATATATATATATATATATATATATATATATATATATATATATATATATATATATATATATATATTGCATATGCCTTTACAGGACATCGCTGTCAACACCAGCATCTTTCAGCTGTATGTTGATTTCTTGGCAATCACATATAGGCTATCTTAAAGTTCTGGTTGAATCTGATAATCATGAATGTTCTCGGGTCTTCAGCTCTAAACTTCTTCTTTTTCTGTGTTAATCCGGAGACTTGTTTTTCGGACGTGATTGTGCATGGTGGAAACAGAAACACGGAGCTGATCCACGACTCTGGTGATCGAGTGAGATGGCAGAACAATACCGCCCACGCTTACCGGCATGGCACATGATGGATGGATGGATTGTGTTGTGCCTGTTTACAGCAGAGCTGCGTTCTTGCGATGTTAGGCCGACACATCCGACTTCTGCGGGTATTTGTTGACCGGGTTAACCTTTCCAGGGGTTTCTTAAGACGTTGACTCTCACTGTTGTGGTGTCTTTCCCCATCCCAGCTGGCCATTTAGAACAGCCGAAGACATCCTGATCAGCCCTTACGGGAAAGCAAGGGCAGACCATGGGCATTCCCCGCCATCCAAAGAGGCTTCCATAATTGCAGAGCGACACATAGCGCTCTGGTACTGGGCTCACCCAAGGAATCGTCACGTCCTGCACATGGCTGCTTAGCCTCACTTCCGTATATTGAGCCTTCCAGTCACCACAGGCTGTTCCTCCGGAAACCAGAAGAATGCAGTCTGCAGATGACATCCACACAGTGAGCTTTCGATTCGGACTTTCCACTTAATGGATTTGCTATCCAAGCAATATTCCATTTCGTACCACTGGGACGCTTTTTCCACCTTTGATGACGCCCACACAATGAGCTTTTGATTCGGACTTTCCACGTAATGGATTTGCTAGCCAAGCAATATTCCATTTCATGCCTCTGGGACGCTTTTGCTACCAACATACCTGTGGTATGAAGTGTGGCAGTCTAAGTACTTCTTCATGCACCTTTAGATGTCAACCTGAATGTAGTTAAAGTAAGCTGTGGTCAACTTGAGCTTGTTGATATCTCCATAGAGCTTGTCCTCAAATGAAGCAGGTGTGGGCCAAAATATCTTTCTCTGTTCTGCATATAATGGACACTCTTGCGGCAAATGTTTAGCTGTTATTTTACCAGTTCCACAATTACATTCATCGGTATCTCCTATCTTTAGTTTATTGGACAAGTGGTATTTCAGCTTGTTATGTCCTTTGCGGCGTCTGAAGATTGCATGTTATTCACTTCGGTCGAGTTTGTAATATGCATCATCTTTCTATGGCCTGTGATCCCATTTGGTTCTATAAGTGCTTTTTATCAACCTCTTTGCCTCATTATAGACTATGTCTATGTCAGGCTGTGGTAGTCGTCTGCCCTCTTTTGCCAGTCTGTCAGCCTCTTCACTTCCAGGTATACTGCAATGTGATGGGAATCCACTGTATTACAACTTTTTTTTTTTGGGGGGGGGGGGGGGGATTTCTGACATAGTCAATGGAGTGTTGCTCTTAGGTCTGCTATTTCTGTGCTGTTTGTGCTCTTCAATATTTGGACAGCTGACTTTGCGTCTGTGCAGTTAGCTATTCGCTTCTCTTTATTTTGCTCCATCAAAAGCATTTCTGTCGCAGTTTTCCATGCCTCTACCTCTGCTTTGAAGTGTCTTGAAAATTTTCCAGTTGCCACTGACTAGTGGTTTTTCACTCATTTTTTTTTTTTTTAATTTAGGAGAATTCCTCCTCCTCCATTATCTATTGAATTTTTGGCTGATCCATCTGTATATGCATGGGTCCAATTGCTTCTTGGGTAATGTTCTTTTATGTAGTGTAGGACTAATTTTCTACTATATGTTTCATTCTGGGTGTTCTTTTCCTCAATACCAGGAATGTTTTCTATCATCTCAGGCAGTTGCTGCTGTCTCCAAGCTGGGAACATGTGTGCATTGTAAATGGGGATGATTGTTGATATGTTAAGTATAGGAGCTGCGCTGATCTTTCGTTTTGCGGTTTCTACAAAGTTGCTACTCTTCAGTCTTCCTTTTCCAAGACCATTAAACCTTTTATACATAGGGTGGTCTGTCAATCTTCTAAATTTTTCTGCTTGTTGTTGGTCTCTACTATCTACTCTATCCTGCATTGGTTATAAACAAGTTATCTTTTCTGGCTCGTTAATAGGCGTTGTCTTCAGGCTTCCAGTTATGATTCGCATTCCTTGATTTTTGACTCTACTTATTTTGTTAAAGTTTGACTTAGCTGCTGTTGCCCAAGCTGCGATGCCATATTCCAGTACTGGCCTCACCCGTCCAGTGTATAACTTCTTGAAAACTTTCTCATCTGCTCCCCACGTTGTACCAGCAAGCTTTTTCATGATTGTCATTCTTTGCCTTGCTCTTGTTCGATTTTTCTCAACCTGTGTCTTCCATGTCAAGCGACGATCAAAGGTGACTCCTAAATAGTTTTGATTTCTTCATGGCGCAGTGTTTTTCCATTCAATACCAGCTTAGGTTGCTGAGTTTTATTTGAGAGGGAGAACACTGTGCATGTTGTTTTTTCATCACTTATCTTCACTAGCCATGATTTTGACTAGACCTCTAGCTCTAATAAGGCCTGCTGTATTCTGCTGTTAGCTTTACTAATATATTCTTCAGATGTTCATATGGCTAGGTCAGTGATTCCCAAGCATTTCAAGCAGAGAGCCATATTTACTATTTTCGGTAGTTAAGCGGGCCACAACGTTATAAAATTATAGAAGTGGTGCAATATCATTCTTACCTTTCTTAGCTTTTGTCAATAAAATTCTAAAACATTAATGGCAGTCAGTGTCAGTACTACAAGGCGGTCTTTTTTTTTTTGGGGGGGGGGGGGGGGGGGGGGGTTTAAAATCAATAGTTCATTTAACGATACATTTGAAATCAGTTTCGAAAATCACTATTAATGAATTAATTTACAATTGCAACTGTTCTTCATAACCAGTTACTTAAGTTCAGATGCCAGGTTATCAATGTCTGGGCACACATCTGTCGTACCCAAAGTCATAAGCGCAGCTAGGTTACTGTTGGTGAGTCTGGAACATTGCTTGTTTTTGAATTTTATTTTTTTTTAAATAACGTTCATTGCAGAAAATGACTGCTCGCATCTTAAGTCGAGCCAAAACGACAAATGTATCTCTGGGCGAAAGAACGCAAGTGTTCAAATTGTTCGACAGGCAATATTCGCCAGAATAAATCATATGATCAGCTGAAGGTGAAGCAGGCAGCTCCAGAAATTTACATCTCAGTGCAGAATTACATTTCAAATCAATTACTTCGTGCTGAAAATTTTGCTGTAATTGACAGAGCTTGGCAACAGGAAATAAGAACGGATTTATAAAGTGGGCAACATTATCTTCCTCTATTGTGAACTCTTGAAATCTCGACTGAAAGATATCCAGAAGACTTTCAACTTTTAATTTGTACTGTAACATGTCACATTTCTTTTCCACCACAAGCATCTTCAGAGTTGGAAACGCTCTAAAGTCCCTTCAGTCAGCTGTACGATAAATAGTCGTAGTCTCATTGTCAATGAATAAATGTAATCGCACAAATTTGTGAATAGTTTGTGTTTTCCCTGAATCTTCGCATTTAAAGTGGTTAAATGAGACGTGATGTCCACCAAAAATGCCAGGTCATTAAGCCAGTCATATTTCAGCAGACATTCCAGTTCTGTAGGCACTTCATTTATTTCAGACAGAAAAAAAGACAGACACTTTTTCCAGTGCCCAGAAACGTGACAGACTTTCCCTTTAGATAGCCATCTTACATCACAGTGTAATAGTAGCTCACCGTATTCCTCGTTCAGGTCTGATAGAAACTGTCTGAACTAATGCCTGTTCAGCACCTTACTTTGAATTTTGTTCACACGTCTCAGAACAACATCGATAACTTGTTTCAGATTTAATGTCTTTCCACACAGAGCTTCTTGATGAATGACACAATGATATTTTAATATAGTACGGCCAAGAAAACGTTCGAATAATGCAAGACATCCAGACTTTTTACCCTTCAAGGCCGGAGCACCGTCGGTGCATGCACTGTCCAATTTGGTCCATGCTGTGTTGTTTTTCTCTACACAAACTTCGGAGTTTCAAACAGATTTGTCCCGTTAGTAATTGCATGCATTGATTAAAGTCATAGAAGTTCTTCAATTACTTCACAATTATCGTTTATTGCTCGAACACAAACTACGATCTGAGCAGTGTCACAAATGTCAGTGGATTCATCCACTGCTAATGGAAAAAAATTTACAATGCGCAGCTACTTGACGATGAACATCGTTGGCTAAATTCTTCAACTCGCCTGGCCGTAGTATTATTAGACAAAAGAATCTAATCAAATTTTGTTTCACACTTTTTAACGCCAAGCAATCTAGCAGAAGATTTAAGAGAAGGCTTGATTACTTTTTCTGCATCGGCAAACGTCTTCTTTTTGCGAGCCAACAGAAGAGCGACTTCGTACGACGCAACAACAGCACTCTTGCTCTTTTCGTTAGCATTGGTGAAAAATGACTGCTGCCTGGTCAGAGAACTTTCTCGTTTAGCTATGAAATCTTTTCTTAACTCTGAATTGATCGGATATTGAGCATTTATTTCTGGGTGTGTGGTCGTGAAGTGTCGTTCCAGATTTTGTTTTTTTTTTTTGGTTTGTAACAGAGACACACAATCCGCAGATTAAGCAAACTGGATTACCACTAAGGCCAGGCATAAACATAAATTTCTCCGTTCAAACTTCGTTGAATTCACGACAAGCAACATCTTCACATTTTCGAGTTTTATTATAATCATGCAGAATACAATAGGCTAGCTGCTGGAGAAGGTAATTACCAGGAAAATACCAAGCCAACTAGAGAGGCAAGGTGTTTTCCCACCTACCCTGGGTGGGTACCGTCCAAAAAGAGAAACCTGGACCAATGCAGCAGTCTTTGCCCATGATGTCTATGAAGGTTTCCACTCAGGCACTGAAACCGTTGCTGCAGCGATTGATCTTGAGGACGCATACAACAGAGTACCACTGGATGTTTTTAATGTTTCAGCTTCTTGAACTAAACGTAAGTCCATTCCTCCTTAGTTGGATCGCTGCAGCCCTCTTCCAACGGAAAGTAGTTTTTAGATGTGGCAGTTGGACTTCGGAACCAACAACAATATATTGTGGCCTACCACAGGGATCACCATTATCTCCGGTACTGTTCAACGCCTACACAGTGAGAATCACCAGTGAGCAGATCACTGGACCTGGCAGGACATTGTCATATGCCGATGATGTTTTAGTGTATCGTCAGGGTAAGGATAGAGAGGAGGTTGTTGTGGAACTACAAACCGAACTCAATCGCATAAGTACTTGGTGTGATGAAGCTGGGGCAATGGTCAACCCAACAAAGGCAACAGTGACTTGGTTCTCGTTGAATAATCATATTGTCAACAATCCAACACCAACTGTAATGCTGTGTTCAGAGACGGTGGAAAGAACGCAGGCAATGAATTACCTGGGGATACGGTTTGATCGAAGCCTTGCTTATAATGTGCACATAGACCAGGTGATAACAAAGGCCAAGCGGGGTTTGGCAGCGATGCGGGTGATGGCGGCAGCATACTGTGAGCAGCGCCATCTATGTCTTCTGTACGAGGGGCTGGTCATGTCTGTTTTGGAGTATGCAACGGCAATCCTGACTCTCAGCCATAAGCAGATAGAAAGGATGGAAAGGATACAGAATGAAGCTATGCGCATTATTCTTGGATGTACAAGAGATACAGCATGCAGGGCGATGCGCTACCTTCTTGATTTTCCAACCATTGAAGAGAGAATACAAGTTTGCAGGGCACGCGCCTACCTCAGAATTAACGCAAACACACAACATCCACTGCATAGTGAAATTAGGAAGGTGAAGGGCAGCAGGTTAAAAAGAGGACGGTCGTGGATGGGTCAAGCCGAAGACATTCTTCAACAGGTGTGTTCACTTGAGGACTTAGAACCTGGCGAGGAGTGGGTGCAAGTGCCAACAGACTTCTGCACATCCTTTTCAGTTTGCATCCAACTAGATAGAAAATGCAGACAAGAAAATCCGGCTGCTGTTGAGGCTGAAGTACAAGCGTTGATTTTCGAGAATTCGCTAGACGGTGACGCGGTCATCTACACAGATGGGTCGGTCGTCCGACATGTGAGAAGCTCATGGGCCTTTACAGCTCGGGCCGGAGGGAGAATTGTGAAGGAGGACTCTGGTGCTTTCACTGAAACCACAAGTAGACTGACCATGGAAGTCATGGCAGTAAGTAAAGCAATAACATGGCTCGAGACACAGACATTCACTAGGGCTTGTTTCCTTAGCGACTCAATGAACATGATCAAGAGGATAGAGGAGGGGTCGATCCGAAGAGAATGGTTGCTGCCTCTGAAGCGGTCTCGGCTGGCAAAGATTAGTTTCATCTTCGTGCCAGGGCATGCGGGAGTACAAGGAAATGAGCGGGCTGACAAGCTCGCAGGTGAGGCTACTGTGGAGGGCGGACGCGCCATGGACCAGGCTGACATTCTGAATGCTCTACGTGAATTGAGACTTTTGCGAGAACCAAGTGATGACTGTGAATCTACAACAATGGCCAGACTGCGAGAGCAGCAAATTAAAAGAGGGGTGGCCAAACAAGAACACTACGCAGGAAGCCAAAGAAGATTGATAAACCAACACAGAACTGGCGTCGTTAGCCGCAACACGTTGCGGGATTTGCTGTGGAGGGGATCCGAGCACTTATGGACTGAATGCTTCGATGTGCAACGAGGATGATCTGTCGACTAACTAACTAAAGATTGTTTGATTTTAGATTTTCCACACTCCAGTTTATAGGTTTTAACGGTAAATTTTTATTTGAAAAAAAAATCCAATTTCAACACATTACTACCGACTCTGCTAAACAGTTGTAACAGACGACAACATGGCGTCTTGCGCACTCTGATTGGTCGACAAGACTGGGATATGGGAACTTCATAACGTTTCGTTGCGAATTGAACAGGCTCATTCAATAATATCTTAGAATAACAACCACGAGCAGAGTAAATTATCGCACACTGAAAGGGCGCTTCGAGTGCATTTGTGAAATTATTAAAAAATATTATATTAAATAACGAGGCCTCGCGTGCCACTTTCTGACATCTGGCGGGCCACAAGTGGCCCGCGGGCCGTGGTTTGGGAACCTCTGGGCTAGTTCATCTGCAAAGGTTGATGTGTGTACTCTGGCTGGAAAATTTTCCGTGATGTCATTTATATATGCTAGGAATAATGTTGGTCAAAGAACTCCTCCTTGGGGGACATCTTGCTCCAACAGCATCCTTTTGCTGGTTTGTACTTGTACTTTTGTCCTGGCAGTTCTGTTCTCAAGGCGGTGGCTGATCCATTTGTACATTTTCGCAAAACAACATGCATTATTTTGCAGTTTTAATTGCAGTTTTACTTTATCAAATACTTTTTCTAAATCTATCCAGACTGCTGCGAGTTTCATAATTTTCAGTGAATTATCATTTGTGTGCCAAAGACATTTTAAGGACTTTATTTTGTGCCGCGATGAAGATTAAATTTTCCTGAATTCCAATAGGAGGATTATATGAACACTAGAACTTACTTAGAAAGAACAAACAAGATTGTTGGATTATGATTTGATGATTTTTAACATCTTTTCAATGGAGATCATCATGGATTATGGAAACTGATTGATCTAATTTATCAGTGTTGATATGTGGTTTATCATGCATTATTTTCCAAACTGTTCTTTTGTATTTCTTTTTATATGACATACAGATGACAGATCTTCCTAAAACCCCAACAGATGTCCCAATAGATTGTTTGATTAGATCAGCGAGTTTGAATATATTCATTGTTGAATTGTGTTGAGCATTTGTTTACAATAGGTGGTACATTATATATATATATATATATATATATATATATATATATATATATATATATATATATATATATATATATATATATAATAAAGTTTGTTGCGTATCCCTTACGGGACGTTGCAGTCAACACCAGCATTTTCAGCTGCTGTTGATGTACTAGGCAAGTGTTACGTTCAGTAGTTTGCCATTGCTTTCTGAACGACCGGCCTCTATACCTTTTTCGAAAAAACCAACACCGCCGTGTTTCGAAACCCGGGTATACGGGCTCACAAACCGCGTTCGCAAGCCCTTCAGCCACAGAGACCGACTATATGTATATATATATATATATACATTCGCATTCTGATGGTTTGCATTATTCAATGTTGTCACATCTAATAATTCGCTTTTGACTGTGCCTGTTGGGGCTGTCCCAATCAAGATTTTTATTCAGAGAATTGATTTCATTGTAAACCTTGACAAGGGAAGCATTCATTCAGTGCACGATTGGAGAAAGATCAATCAAAATTCACCGGAGATTAGTTGTTGTAAAACTCCTACGACCACTCACTTGTTCACTGACTGTTCTGTGGTGCTAAAATCATCGGTATAAATATCTACATCGTCATCTACATCGACAATCTTTCGGAGACTCCTGTGGGTCGTCGCTAGATCTACGGAGTTCGTGCTTTGTGCGACGTTTTCCGCGCTGCGGAAAGAGACCGAGCCATATGGGATAATACCCGGTGCAATAAAGTCGACCCTGTCGACTTATAAGCGACTTTTTTTTTTTATCTACATCGTCATTACTTTTCCAGAGACCTGCTATAGCCCTACTTTTAGTCTGTCTAATAGGAACTTTGGTCAGTACTTCTGGGATGTTGATGAGATCTATATTCTGTCTTTTGAACTCTTTATTAGTACCTCTACTGTGTTGATGAGACATATATTCTATCTATGGGAACTCTTGTTCAGTACTAACTACATTTATAATTATTATTATCTTATAAGGGAACACGTTATTTATTTATATTTGTTCTTGTCTTCGCGCTTCTATGTATTAATGTAACATGGACAGTGTTCGTGTTTTGTAGAGCACTTAAGCAATCAATTACATCTTCGGTTTACATGTCGGACAGAGTTCTACTAGGTAAATTAAGTGGGAGACCTTTTAGCATAAATGTTATTCAAGTATATGCCCCAACAAGAGAATCCACTGAAGATAGTGTAGAGGAATTTTATAATGACATTGAGTCTGTCTTTAAAAAAATGTAAAATTTCAGAAATAAACATCATAATAGGAGACTTCAATGCAAAAGTAGGAAATCAAGGTGATAGATACAGAGTAGGAAACTATGGTTTAGGAGAGAGAAATGCAAGAGGGTACACACAGACTCGTAGAGAGGGCAAAGAACAGGAAACGACTGTAGGAAACACCCGGTTTAAGCAACACCCTAGAAGATTTTGGACATGGAGAAGTCGTGATAGCAGGATTAGAAACCAGACTGACTACATTCTGATTAGCAGAAGATTTAGAAACGCTGCTAACAGTCAAAAAGTAAAAGTCAAGTATATAACAGGAAACAGTAAATATGATTTGTGTACATTGAGTAATGACAAGGAAACTCAAAACAGATTCAACATAGAAGTACAGAACAGATTTGATATATTGTCTGATCTAGAGATCCTATTCCAGAATGTGGGTGATCAATGGGAAATGTTGAATAATTCAATCAATTTGGCTGCAGGAACAACTATTCTAAAACTAAAGAAGGTGGGTCGTAAGAAATGGATGACTGAAGATATTTTACACCTAATGCAAACAAGAAGACTCAACAAAAATAATTCTGACAAATATGAAGAAATTCATAGACAAGTCAGAATATTATGTAAGGAGGCAAAAGAAGCATGGCTTGAGGAAAAGTGCTTAGAAATTGAAAAACAACACAACAGTCAAAATACCAAATTAGTGCACAAAAGAATTCAGGAACTTACTAATGAAAGAACAAGTACATCAGCAGGCTGTCTAAAAACTAAAGATGGCAAAATCAAAACAGAAAAAGATCAGATTCTACATGTATGGACAGATTATGTGAAAACCCTTTATGATGATAACTGAGAGGAACAGTATGATATTAGATTTAATAATGAAGGACCGCCAATTTTGAAGATGGAGGTTCGAAATGTTCTTAAGCGTATGAAAGCTGGCAAGGCCCCCGGTGCAGATAACATCACAACAGAAATGATTAAAGCTTTAGAAGAATATGGAATAGATCAAGTCACCAGACTGCTGAACACATTATATGATACTGGAGATATACCTTCTGAATTATGTAACTCTGTATTTATTGCAATCCCAAAGAAATCAGGAGCCTTGGAATGTGATCAACATAGAACAATTAGTATAATGAGTCACATCACAAGATTTTGCTACGAATTATCATGCAAAGAGTGAGGAAGAAAATACAACCTGAAATAGGGGAAGAACAATGTGGGTTTGTAGAAGGAAAGGGTACAGTAAATGCTGTGTATATGCTGCGATCAGTTATTGAACGTGCTATAGAAGTAAACAAGGATACACATCTTTGCTTTATTGACTACACAAAGGCTTTCGATAGAGTTAGACATGTCAACATGGTGGATATGCTTGCAGATCTACAAATTGATGGGAAAGACATTAGACTTATAAAAAACATATATTGGAAACAACAAGCTGCCATAAGGATTGATAATGAAGTGGGACAATATCAGCCTATTAAGAGAGGTGTTAGGCAGGGATGTGTAATGTCTCCAGATCTTTTTTCCCTATACAGTGAAAATATTTTCAGAAATGTAGAAGATATAAATGGAATCAGCATTGGAGGACGAAACATCAATAACATTAGATATGCAGATGATACAGTATTGATTGCAGACAATGAGCAGGATCTGCAACAATTAGTAGATGCGGTTGTTGTACACAGTTAGCAACTGGGGTTAGAATTAAATTGTAAAAGACACAGGTTATGGTCGTCACTAGGAAGAACGAAATACCATCAATGTAATATACAAGTAAATGGGAATATTCTTCAACAAGTGAATCGATACAATTATCTCGGAACAGTCATAACATCTGATGGGAGATGCCTTGAAGAGATTAGAACAAGAATCGCCATGGCGAAAGTAGCCTTTAGCAAGATGAAAAACATTCTGACCAATAAAAAGATGTCAATTGAAACGAGAAAAAGAGTGTTGAGGTGCTACATAGAGCCTGTTCTTTTGTATGGATGTGAAACTTGGACAATGAGCAGTCAAGCTGAAAAAACATCTGTTGGCTGCATAAATGTGGTTTCTGAGGAAAATGCCAAGAATGCCATGGACAGACAGAAAAACCAATGACCAAGTACTACAGGAGACAAATCAAAATCGTAAACTGATTAGAGAAATTAGACGTAGACAGTCAACATTTTTTGGACATGCTATAAGAAATGGATTATAGACCTTAGTGACAACTGGCAAAATCGAAGGGAGCAGACCAAGAGGAAGACCAAGAGGAAAGTACCTGGATGGCTTGGCCACATGGCATGGACGAGACAGGAACACTGAGCTGATCCACGACTCTGGTGATCGAGTGAAATGGCGAGACATTCCGGCATGGCACATGATTGATTGATTGATTAGATGTCTCTACTGTGAAGTATTTGTGTCTGTCTCATGGATTTATTTTATTCTGCGTGATCTATTCATTTGGTTTGTGAAGGCTAGACCTCCAACTGTTGAGTTGAAGTATATATTTACATCAGGGTTAGCTCAACACAGCTCTTAGAACTATTTTCGTCACCGCGACAAACAACGATAGATCGCAGAAGATACTCTTCATATTCTTCATCGTGTGAAATGCTTTCCCGGGCTATTCTACATTTAATTTCCATAATACAACTTCTATCTGGTGCAATTACATTACCTAACTTGAGACCATAACCAACAACTATCTGTCGGCTGTTCCCCCCCTCCCCTCCCCCAACTTCATCCACCACCTTTCTCCGTGGCTTCAAGTTATTGTGTGGTGTGAGAGAGGAGAGAGAGAAGAGAGAGAGAGAGAGAGAGAGAGAGAGAGAGAGAGAGAGAGAGAGAGAGAGAGAGAGAGAGAGAGAGAGAGAGAGAGAGAGAGAGAGAGATAGATATGTCCATTTATTCTCTCTGAAATCTGGTAGTATTTTTCTTTCTGAAATATTACCACTGCATTCCAAGTTTGCGTCATGCTCATAAACTTATTCCCGGGAAGAAATTGTTGTGTTTTCCCCTAAACTTTCACATCCACACGAGTGGTGTGTTTCCTCCGCCTATGAAAGCAATTTCCGGGCCGTCAGGACACGTGAGTTGTCCGCTCTGCGCAGGTGCAAAACTGTCCGGAAATTGCTGTCAGAGGCGAAGAAAAAAAACCTCTCACGTGGATGTGAAAGGTAAGAAGAAACCTCAACATTTGCCCTCAAAAATATATATATATATGAACACGACATGGATGCCCAACTGACTGGCATGTTTGGCCCACTGTCGCGCCTTGCCTGTTCTCTGCCATTAGTAGGCACAGCTGGAAGTTTCATGACGTAAAGAAACGAATAACCGAGCCACTCGATTTCCGAAATTATGTTTAGACTATATATTAGAAATAAACTAGAAAACTTGGTGACAACTGGCAAGATTGATGGGGAAAAGAACAAGAGGAAGGCGGAGATGTAAATATCTGGACGGCTATCATGGCATGGTCGGAACAAGACCACGGAGCTGATCCACGAATCTGGTGCGAAACACGACCGCCTACGCTTAACGGCATCGCACATGATGAATTAATAAATATATTCAAATTATAAGTGTGAACTATTGAATATGATAGCACGGTCCTCATTTTCATAATCTTCACCATTATTATCATCATCATCATCGTAATGACCATCATCGTAGAGTTGAGTCAGTTGAACTGGGTCAAGAATCGACATCACTGCACTCGGGGTGTTTCCATAAGCGCTCAGTCCTCACCTTCAACAGCCAGCGTAGAGTTCCAATACTAATGGTGCCCGTTGCAATCTGATTATATGTCCGTTTTGCTTTACCTCTGAGTGTCGACTGTCGACCAGATCTTCTGACCATTTCTTTCTGATGCATTCTCTCTAGACCATGATAGTCCATCTGTTCTTCTGCATTAATCACATTCTCCAGGAGGACCTTCGCCACATCTGCCTTATCATGCATCAAATCACCCCTTAATGATACGGTACCAGCCAATCGGTCTGCCTGTTGATTTCCAACCAAACCAGTGTGTCCCAGAAAAAAGATTCGGCGAATACTCACAAACCTTGACCTCTGACTCGATGCAAGCCATTCTACACGAAACATGCCTGTCTTTACCTTTCTCAGCATGCTTTGGGAATCAATTACAAACATAACATACGATTACATTGTTCTCAAACCAGCGGAAAGCTGCAGTAACAGCCTCCAACTCCATTCTCAGATTTGAGATTGTGGTGTCATAGACATTGGCCATATGCTTTCGCTATTAACTCCCAGGCACTTTTTTTTTGTCTCTTAACACGGAGCCATCGGTATAGATAATCAAATTGTCAGAACTAGAGTAGTCGTGAATTAATTGCTGAATTTCAGCTGCGGTAGCGCCTGCTGGCCATTCCCTAGACTCACAGCCCAATATTATTATAACCCCACACGTCTGAATTTCTATTCATCACCCTGACCCACTCTTTGCCGCGGTCAATCATAATCATCATATTCAGCGTCGTCATCAGTGGCGGACTAGGTGTAAAATTATTGGTTGTCAGGACACAAAGCTACTAAAAGATATTGATTATTGCTCCACAATCTGGGATGGATGCTCGAAATCAATAACAGAACGCCTTTATTCACTCCAGAAAAGGGCAGTGCGTTTAATTAATGGTGAAAAGCTTACCGACAATTCTGACCTACATAAACGTCTTCAGTTACTACCACTCCACAAACGCCTACTATTTAATAGGGCTAAACTAATCCACAAAATCCAGATTTAAAATGCTCCAAGCTACCTTTGACCATTGATTAAATATAACGCAATTCATAACGAACGACTAAATATACTTTACGTCCCTAAACCTAGGATAGACTTATATAAATCAAGCTTAGCATACTCTGCCGCTCAGTTATGGAACAATCTTCCACAAGAAATAAAAGACACCACCAATCATTATACATACATTCGCAACCTGTTTGAACACTACCTCAGTACACATTACACACCCCCATAAAGAAAAAAAAAGACAATAATAATGGTAAATTATCTCAAACGAAAACTAGCCAAAATTCCTATATGTATGGCACATTACTCCTTCCTTAGGTATTTATAATGCCCATGTTAAACATTGCCTCAGTGAGTCATGCATTATTGATTATTTCTCATGTGTTTTAAAGCTTATTGTTCTTTTGCTGTCAAAGATTAGCTTCATAAGTGATGTTGAATGAAAGAATGTGTGAGAGGAAATAGAGAAAAAGGGCAGAATGTCAGACGGGTCTGCTCGCCCAATTCTTAACCCGTTGAAAATAAAGATTGTTCGTTCATGAATATGTTTAACACAGTGCCTGATGTTTAAAAGGGCCTAATCCGTCAGGGTCTCCCTATCCCCACTTGCCACCGGGCAAGCTGACACAATGCCCAGTCTACCACTGACCATCATCGTCATCACCACCATCGTCATCACCATCGTCGTCATCAGCATCACCGTCATCACCATCAAGGTCGTCGCCAGCATCGTCATCACCATCATCGTCATCACCACCATCACCACCACCACCACCACCACCACCACCACCACCACCACCACCACCACCACCACCACCACCACCACCACCACCACCACCATCATCATCATCATCACCATCATCATCTTCATTATCACCATCATCATCATAACCACCACCATCATCATCTTTATCATCATCACCACCATCATCATCACCATCATCACCATCACCATCATCACCATCATCGTCATCACCATCATCGTCATCACCATCATCGTCACCACCACCACCACCACCACCACCACCATCTCCACCATCATCATCATCATCATCATCATCATCATCATCATCATCTTCATTATCACCATCATCATCATAACCACCACCATCATCATCTTTATCATCATCACCACCATCATCATCACCATCATCACCATCACCATCATCACCATCATCGTCATCAGCATCATCGTCATCAGCATCAGCTCCTTCAAACATTACCATGATGCTCAACTGCCAAGCTGAGGTCAAGATTCTCATACCTTTTCCCGTCTCGGAGTACATCTGTTTCCGACTGTGCTAACTAGGCGATCCAAACCATGTATTTATGACGTAGAATGTCTTTCGCTGTTCCCCCATCACGTTTACCCGTTGTCTCTAAGTGTTCCCTCGCAGCCCTGCTTTAACATGGCTGATAAGACTGGGTGTCTTCATCTCCTCTCTTTAATCAATCTGGACACGGCATTTCATGTGTATGCTTACCATCAAAATACAACAAAATAAACTTGAAAGCAATCAATCATTCAGGTGCCGTCTCCACAATGAAGGTTTGCGTCAATGGATCTTCAACACTATCTCTCATTTATTGTACATTCAGTCTGTTCTTCATGCATCTTTTGATGTTATCTTCCTACTTGTATCGTTTTCTACCTCACGCTGGCTTATCTTATCCCCCAGTGTCATGTGACAGTAATGGAGTAATTGACCTGCACACGTATAAAATATTAATAGCAGTAAAACACAAAAGTTAAGCATTAAATGTAACTAGTGAAAACACCAAGATAGTGACGTCACAAGCTGTGTCGTTTGACAAAGGTAACGTTGTAGCGACACTTCAGCACAGAACTAGCACCAGGAAACATCAACTCCTCTACACTACAGCATGAAACGCTCACACGAACGCACCCACTAGACTAGGCTCCAATACTTAGGACCGGTCGCATCAGCTCACCGACAGATTATCAGCAGAGGTACAGTATTCCAATACGGCGCAGCGGACATCAACTGCTAACCGTGCCCGAGTCGAACTCACAAGTATTAGTCGATTAACAGACCAACCGTCAGGGGCACTCAGTAGCACAATACGCCATGCATATTTCAGACATCTACACTCGCATGACACGGCCACGGTAAGGATGGATGGAGTAATTGTTGGACCGACCGTCTGTGGAGGGAGCATGTTGCATCAGTTGTACAGTAGGTAACGTTCCTCATACTAAGGCCATGTTGACTGTGGAGCGGCTGGCTCGATGGCATGTTCGGATCTGTGTGTAACACAGCACGGCCAAATAAGCATCCTCATCAATGGTCCTTTTGCCTGCTCGAGTTTGTATCCTGTCATGGAGTGCGGTCCGGCTGATGAAGAGAGGCTGGTTAGGGCGTTGTGCACCCCAAGGTCCTCGGCACCCTGTAGAAGGTGCTCACGTACATCATTCACCTAGACGGGTAACGAGATAGACAGGCGGATACAGGACTACTTTGGCAAGAGTCCGATCAAAGAGGAGTATATATATATATATATACACACACACACACACACCACCCCGTGACACCCAGTATGGATTTTATAAAAGTGTTATGCCTTTTAACGTGGCCGAAATAAAGTAAACAAAGTTGTTCACAAAACAGAATATATTTGTTAGCACTAAGTTCCCTGAGCCTTCTAATTCTCCTCTCTCGCATATACCAAGGCTGACCCTTACTCATCCACACCCACAAATGCGCGCGCGCACACACACATTCATAGAGAAACAAACGTTTTATGTCCCTCTCCAGCAGATCTCCAAGTTCTCCAGCGCGCCATTTTACGAGCAGGTCGTATGAAATAAATGCTCCCAGTTTCATTATATCAGTGTTTAATGGTAAGCCGTCTGCAGCATGGTTTGTTGTTCCTGTCTCCCCCAATTTCTGGTTTATACTTTCCACAACCCGACTGTTGTCTTTGTGTTGTTAAGCTTCTTTCTACTCGGCGTATCCCCAGCTGGGTCGAACATCCCTGGAGAGATCAATGAAAACCCAACTAAATCCCAGCCGACGAACATGAGGATCAACAGACTCACTTCATGTTCATTCCCGGGAAGGATGTTTACCTACTGGTGTCTTCGTTTCAAAAGGTAGGATGCCTGTTCTGAAAGCTAGTGCTCTCTGTCTCTGCCTGTCTCTCTGTCTCTCTCTCTCTCTCTCTCTCTCTGTCTGTCTGCCTCTCTTTGTCTGCCTCTGTCTGTTACTCTCTGTCTGTATCTCCGTCTCTCTCTCTCAATCAATGTCTCTCTCTCTCTCTCTCTCTCTCTCTCTCTCTCTCTCTCTCTCTCTCTCTCTCTCTCTCTCTCTCTCTCTGTTTATCTGTGTGTTAGCATTAATGTGTGCCTGTTTCTAGACAATATTCATGATCTATGTTTAATTTACGTCTTTTTATGCCGTATGTTTTTGCGTTTCTTTTTTCGTGTTTCTTTTCTGTCGTCGAAATGAAGATACTAAGATTGCATCGGGACAGCGTGTCAATTCGAAGTCTGAACAATGGTGTACCCAGCAAAGAACCGTGCTTAATAATTTGTGCTGACACGTTCACTGATCTGAAGTCAACAACAGTCATATAAGGACACATATTTATGATGGCCTATATGAGTCAAGCTGAAAACATCTGATGGCTGTGTTAATGTGATTTCTGACGAGAATTCAAAGAATACAATAGACTGACAGAAATACCAACGATCAATTCCTACAAGAAACAAATGAAAATCATAAACTGATTACAGAAATTAGACGTAGACAGTCAAAATGTTTAGACATGTCATGAGAAAACATGAATTGAGAACTTGGTGAAAACTGGCAAGATCGAGGGAAAGAGACCAAGAGGTTGGCAGAGAAGTAAATAACTGGATGGCTTGGCCACATGGCATGGTGGAGACAAGAACACTAAGCTGATCCACGACTCTGGTGATCGTGTAAGATGGCGAAATATGACCGCCCACACTTACCGGCATGGCACATGATGATGGATGGATGGACAGGGTCCCTGGCACGCCTGGGTCGGATCCCGCACATGGTGCTAGATCCCAAGACGTCTCCTGGTACTCATGTTAGGCTGGGTCAGTCACTAATCCACCCAGATGCAGATTCCAACCACAGACCCCCACCTCCCCCCCCCACCTCACCCACCCGGTCGGCAGCCGGTGTTGATTGATTCATTACTTTCTGTCTGTCATCATTGTGTCCCACAATGTGTTTGTATTGTATTCTAACTTCCCATGCTACGTTTCAGGATCATCATGTCAACATCATGCGCCCTTCCACCTGACCTTGGCGTTCATGTCTGTCTACAGAGTCTCCCTACTTGGTTTTGAGGATCAGTTCTGCTCCTATCATATTCCTCCATGCCACCGTCTCAGGCCATCCAGTATCATTTCTCTTTGTCTAACTCTTCCTCTCTTCCCCTGGATCTTTCCAGTTGTTTACGGTGTTCTCCAATGCCTCTCTTTTTACCACATGGCCGAAGAATGCAGTCTGTCTCTTTCTTGTTGTTGTTTATAATGTTCTCGTGTCATTCGCCTCTTTTAGGCAAGCATTGTTAGTTACTCTGGCAGTCTTAGTTATTAGCAATCTTCGTCTCAGAAAACACAACTATGCTGCTTGTAAGCTTTTTTTAATTTGTTCGTTGACGTTCTATGATCACTGCCGAACAACAAACCTGGTTCAAAATAGAACTGCAATACTCCCTTTCTTACATTCAAAGACAGTCACTTAATGTGTGTGAGACTTCAGTAAACCTACATACACAAATAATATAGGGTGTATATTTAATGAATGAGCAGTGTTTGAAAATATTGTCGGTCCAAGTTTTGATTTTACCCTCGGTAAAGTTCATGCAGCCGGCTTCCTGGCCTAGAGGTTAGAGGACTTTTCTCCGTAATCTCGTATACTCTCGTAAGTAACGTAACGACGGTGAGAATCAGCAGTGGTTCAAATCGCGTCGGTAGCTTACGGGGTATGTGAGCCGGCCACTCAGAAAGCAATGGCAAACTACTGAGCGTAATCTTGCCAAAGAAATCAACAATCAGCTGAAAGAGGTTGATCTTGACAGCTATGTCCTGTAAAGGATATGCAAACATTATTATTATCTGGTTTGTACTTTCCTCGTTCTTATTTCTGATATCGTATGTGTGTTTGCTCAATGAGTATTTCTTATATTCTCCTTGTATATGCCCCATATGTGTTTCTTATACCTTCTTGTATTTGTCCAAGATTTATTTCTTACATTATCTTAGTATTTGACCAAGTTTTATTTCTTACATTATCTTAGTCTTTGACCAAGATTTATTTCTTACATTATCTTAGTCTTTGACAAAGATTTATGTCTTTTATTATCTTTGTTTTGACAAAGTTTTATCTCTTGTGTTATCTTTGTTTTGACCTACTTTTATCGCTTATATTAGCTTTGTTTTTCAGCTAGTTTTATCTCTTATATTATCTTTGTTTTTGACCTAGTTTTATCTCTTATATTATCTTACTTTGAACTAGTTTTATCTCTTATATTATCTTTGTTTTGACCAAGTTTTATCTCTTATGTTATCTTTGTTTTTGACTTAGTTTTATCGCTAATATTAGCTTTGTTTCTGAACTAGTGTTATCTCTTATATTATCTTTGTTTTTGACCTAGTTGTATCTCTTATATTACGTCTGTTTTTGACATAGTTTTATCTCTTATGTTATCTTTATTATTTACCTAGATTTTTCTCTTATATATTTGTGTTTTTGACCAAGTTTTATCTCTTATATTATCTTTGTTCTTGACCTAGTTTTATCTCTTATATTATCTTTGTTTTTTTTACCTAGTTGTATCTTTTACATTTCTTAGTTTTTGGTGAAGTTTTATCTCTTATGTTATCTTTGTTATTAACCTAGTTTCATCTCTTATATTATCTTTGTGTTTGACCAAGTTTTATCGCTTATATTATCTTTGTTTTAACCAAGTTTTATCTCTTATACTATCTTTGTTATTGACCTAGTTTTATCTCTTGCCTGTATAAACGCCTTCAGTTACTACCACTCCGCAAACTCCTGCTTTTCAATAAAGCTAAACTAATTCACAAAATCCTGCATCGGAATGCCCCAAATTACCTTTGGCCATTGTTTAAATATAATGCTAGACACAGTAAACGTTTAAATATATTACACATTCCGAAGCCTAGGATTGACTTATACAAAACAAGCTTAACGTACTCTGCAGCTCAGCTGTGGAACAATCTTCCACAAGAAATCAAAGACATCACCAATCCCTATTCATATAATCGCAAATTACTCGAACACTATCTCAGTACGGATTATCTTCCCCCTTAATAATTGAGATAATAATAATAATAACAAAACCCTAGTATAACAGCCAGTCACCTTTTGGTAGGCCAGTATATTCCACATGGCTAATAACAAGTGTCAGACCATTATCTAATTTTACTGTGTCGTGTAGTTTTGATGTTCGCATTTTGCCCATGCCTTTATAATGCATATCTTTTTTATTGTTGCTGTTCTCTGTTAGCCTTGAATGATGTGTGAATGAAATAATGTATGAAAGAGAGTGAGAGAAGGGCAGAATGTTAGACGGGCCTGCGTGCCCAATTCTTAACCCTTTGAAAATAAAGTTTGTTCGTTCGTTCGTTCTTATATTATTTATGTTTTAAACAAAGTTTGCTTCCACTTATATTCTATGCATTCCAGTTTCTTTTCATCTCCTGTCCTCCATCCCTCAGTGGGGCACGATCCCTCACTTCTAACCCCTACCCCATCTTTAGCTATCCCATACAGCTATGTTTGGGTCCTTCCCATATTGTTCGTTTCTGTTTCTTCTGTTGTTTTTTTCCTCCAAGAGTATGTAGGTCTTTATCTATTTCTTTTCCCCCGTGGGTTTCAGACTAACGCTTTTCTAGTTATAACATTCTCGCGTTTTCTCAACCGGTGTCTTTTCTTCATGTTTTGGTGCACTTGTATTTGTCTGGTTCCCTCCATGAGCTCCGCGTTGGTAGTTTTGTCGTATATTATATTCCTTCTGTTTTGTTCAGGCGCTAATTATTGAATGTGTGTTGTTATTTATGACCGTGTTCGTTGTTCTCCATCTTTCTAATCCATACATACATACATTGGCACCTTTCCGTCTTGACAGACGATAGTTTGTGCTTTAAAAAGGCATAATAACATTTACCCATGGCGGTAGCGAATGTGACTGATAAGGCCAATTCGTGCTGTAAATGTTCGTTCACAGTGGGTGCATGTGAACACGTGGTCATTTCCACCATCATGCACCATCTTACGTCTCACAAGCTCGGTGTGTGACTTATCTGCAATAATGTTCTGCTTTGTCTTTATTCTATTTCTGATGTTTGCCCTCCATGCAACACGTTCAGCGGCAACTTGCTCCCAATGTGCATTATCAATGCCTGTATCAATCATGTCCCGCTAACACACATCTTTGTATCGTAGTAGAGGCCGACCCTGAGATCTCTTACCCATCTGTAATTCACCAAAAAAGATGTCCTTTGGTATTCTACCATCATCCAACCTCCTAAGATGTCCTATCCATCTAAGTCTACGAAGACTGAGCATGGAATAAACTGTCAAACAACCTGATCTTTCCAATACTTCAGTATTTGTGATTTTGTCTTGCCACTTAATACCAAGAACTCTTGGTGTGAGTAAGTTGTCCAGGTTTCACTGCCATAAAGAAGAGTACTAAGGACACATGCTTGATAGACAAGGACTTTTGTTTTGGAAGTAAGCTTCCTGTTCTCTCAGACTCTTTTTCTTAACCTGTTCATTGTTGTTGCTGCCTTACCAATCCGGATGTTGATTTCCTGATCTAGGGATAATTTGCTATTTACCGCTGATCCTAGATATGTAAAATGGTCTACCATCTCTAGTTCTGCGTCGTCAATAAAGATTGATGGTACCCCATGTGCACCGTGTGACATAATCTGTGTCTTCTTTTTGCTAATTGTTAAACCAAATTCAGAACAAGCATTGGAGAATTCAGATAGTAGACATTGTAAATCTTCATCAGAGTGGGTCGTAAATGCAGCATCATCTGCAAAAAGCAGCTCTCTGATCAGTACCCTCCTAATTTTGGTCTTGGCCTTCAATCTCTGAGCATTTTAGAGGCCGCCATCTGAGCGTGAGTGAATGTATATACCACCATCCTGATCACGAAAGGCATATTTAAGTAGAAGTGAGAAGTATATTCCAAAGAGGGTGGGACTTGCTTAACTCCATTCTTGATTTCAAACTCTTCTGAAGATGCAACATCAAACTTGATTGTACCCTTCATGCCTGCGTGGAACGAATCCACAATGGACAGAAGAGTTGGTGTAATCCATACAGCAGTAATTGTTTATCAGTTGTACTGAATATTCTAATTTTTGTGCTAAGTTTAATTTCTTTTGACTTCCATATATTTCCAAGTGTTATAAAAGCTCATCTAGCCTTCTGTATCCTTATTCTGTGTCGTTATCTATTACACCCCTTTGTCTACATTGATAAACAGATGTATGGTTCTTTCACTTGAAGCGAGGTTTTTCCAATAGAGACTGGGCTAACATTTGTTTGATTTATTCTCATTGTCTGTGTCTTTCCTCTAAGAAAATTAAACCTAGTTTTTGTGACCTCTCAAAAAGTGTTGCTGGCTTATCCTGCATCTGATTTCGTGTGGGAGACAGAAGGATAATGTTATCAGGAAAGTCCAGATCCTCGAGCTACTTTGTCAGGAGAGTTCATTGTATTTCTGGCAGTACTTCTTGTTGTCTTCATAATCAGTAAGAATAGTAAGGGTGACAAGAGGCATCCATACCTCATTCCCGATCTAATCTCGAATGACTCCATTAGTGCCCCTCATGGAGGAAGCTGCCCTTCATGTCACTGTATGCTGCCTTTATCAAGTTAATTATTGTCTCTGGCATTCCGTGTCTCACTAACTTCCAAAGCGTTTCATCATCAATGCTACAAAAGATGTTTTCGTAGTCCACAAATCCAATATAAAGTGGTGAGTACATTTTGATGCTTTGTTCTTTATTATGAGCAGTGTAACTATATGATCGGTTTGGATTTATTTAGTAGAAAGCCGAACTGTTCATTCCTTAGTTGTTTGTCAAATACGTCGCGTAATCTCTTCCCAGCAACTGGCAGTTACACTATTCCTCTGTAATTTTAATACTCGTGTAAGTATCCTTTCCATAGCAATTTTGCGAGAAATCATTTTTCTCTCCAATCTGCCGGTATTTCTTCAGTTTCCCAGATTCTGCTAAAATATATGCAGTAATTTAGTTGAGGCGTTAAGGTTCGTTGTAATCGTATCTGTTGGGATGCATTCTCGACAAGCAACTTACCCATCTGTCAGCAGTTTGATGGCTTATCTTTTCCTTGTATGGTTTCTTGCAGCTGATATCCAGCTTCTCTTCTGCAGGCTGGATATCTAGACGGTCCTCTGTGACTGCTCTGTTTATGAGTTATGTATTGTTTAAATCTGCATTCTCCTTTCGTCTCCTTTCTTCTGTCATGTAATTGTGTCTCGAATTAACCAGGCTTTATGGTCTGGTGTGTGGAGTTAACCAGGCTTAATGGTTTCTTTCTCTTTTGCAAAGTCTTTCTAAACAGTCGCTTCAATTGTTTTAGCCTACTGCCAGCAGACGTCCGTACTCATTTCATCTACTGCCAGTTGTTGGGCCTGGTATTTTTTTAAGACTGTGACCATGAATTGTTCCTTAATTTCCTGTTATCTGAGGTATCCTACATTGTGCTGGTTTCTGTATTTATGGGATGTTATGTATCTCTTAAACTTCAGTTTCATTTTATCTATCAAGAGATGATGATCTGCATATAAATCTGCTCCTCTAAATGCTCTGACGTCACGTAGAGAAGATCTAATTTTCTAGTTGATAAAGATGTGAGTGTTCAATTTATCCTTCATTTTTGCGGTCAGGTAGAGACCATGCTACATGTATTTGCTCTAGGTTTGTTTATTATATTTTAAGTGCGTGCCAAAGATGTGTTTCTTACATCAGCTTTGCTTTCTTCTAAGGTTTATTTCTTATATTTTCTTTATATGTGCCGAAGTTTATTTTTTATAAATCTTCTATGTATTAGTCCGAGGGTTATTTCTTATATCTTCCACGCATTTGCCTTGGCAGTATTTCTTACCCATCCATCCATTTGTATTTGGCCTAGGTTTATTTATGTTATCATTTTTGCATTTGTCTTGGGTTATTTCCTTTGTATTAATCCTTGTTTTATTTCTTATATTTTCTGTGTTTGTTAAAGGTACCCTATATATGCTTTGTATGTGCTCTAGTTTTGCGTCTTGTATCTGCTTTGTGATTGCACTAGATTCACTTTTTAAATCTCTTGTGTATTTAGCCTATGTCTGTTTCTTGTATTTCCTTTCTGTTTGCCCTAGTGATATTTCTGTATTGCTGTCTTCTCATTTAACAATTATTCACACGTTATCTCCTATTAACCGGCTCTGTGGTGAAAGGGTTTTGGGCGCAGTTCGTAATCCTACATACCACTTTCGAAACATAGCTGCGGGCGATTTGGCAGCAGATCACCTTGAGTTGGTTTTCATACAATAGTATGAGTTCCGGCCTATCAGAAAGAAATGGCAAACTACTGAACGTAAAACTTGCCAAGAAATCACAAACAGTTAAAAAAAATGCTTTGGTTAACTTTGACGCCCTATAAAGGATATGCAAATGACTAACGTATCCCCTGTTATCACAGTTACGCTGTGTTATGAGTGCATATATGCTCCATGCATATCTATATTCTTATGCTGTCACTGTTCTCTGGGCACAACCCTTGCTCCTGTCTGGGTGTACTTTTACTATCTTCACCAAGTAGGGACAGACTGAGGCATTCCAAGAAGTATATCAGTTTGAAAAGAAATAAACAGTCAGTTAGGAGCCGAACAGAGTTTTGTCAGCATAAATAGTCACTGAAAGTTAAAAAAAAAACGTTCACTTAGAAAAAGAATTAAAAGAAACACACACAATGTTGGACCAGCAAATGCAGCAGCCCATGTGATGGGAACAATGTTTGTATCATATCCATGATCCCTGTCCGTGAGAGTCAGATAACGAGATAATACGTTATGATCAACTGTCCATGGGTTGGGTTGAATGAATCACTGAAAATCGAGAAGTGGATTGTGAGCTTTACGAAAGCACGACTACAAAAAACAAAATGGACGTTGCGTCCAAAGCCTTCGTCAGCACAGAACAAACAAACAAAAATAGATTAACAAATACACGAAAGACACTACCATCCATCCATCATGTGCCATGCCGATAAGCGTGGGCGGTCATGTTCTGCCATCTCACTCGATCACCAGAGTCGTGGATCAGCTCAGTGTTCCTGTCTCGACCATGCCATGTGGCCAAGCCATCCAGGTATTTACTTCTCGGTCTTCCCCTTGGTCTCTTCCCTTCGATCTTGTTAGTTGTCACCATTTCTCCAAGCCATTTTTCTCATAACATGCCCAAAAAGTTTAGATTAGAAAGACACTACATGAAAGTATTAATTTTACTTATCTGTGTCCTAGCTTGAACGGCTATCCTGGGTTTATGGGTTGGGTTGGGGTGGTGGCCATGGCGCAGTGGATAGCACGTTTCCTACCGGCTCTGTGGTGAATAGGTTACGGGCGCAATTCGTAATCCAGCATACCCGCTTTTAAGACACAGCTGTGGGCGATTAGGCAGCAGATCGCCTTACGTTGGTTCTTTAATGAAATTGTATGGTGCCGGTCGTTCAGAAATCAATGGCAAACTACTGAACGTAAAACTTGCCCAGGAATCACGAAAGCCAAAAAATAATGGGGGATGACTGCTACGTCCTGTAAATAAAATGCAGTTAACTTTTAACCGGCAGTGTGGTCACGGGTTTGAACGTCCATCTTTCGATTATACCTCGTATAGCCTTATTGAAAGAACATTCGTGCCTCGACGTGAGAACCTCAGCACATCCTTAACGATGACATCTATATTCGTGTGAACAAACTGCTATTGAGACCGAGACACTTGATTTCCTCCATTCACTCTATAGGATTCACACACATGATTGTCTGTATTTATTTTATAGAACTGGGAACATTATTTCCTGCATCCATACTATAGGACTGAGAAATAATGCCAGAGTTTATACTGTCATACTCACAGAACAACATTTATTCAATATGACTGACATAGTTGATTTCCAACATGTATGATGCTATAAATGTCCGACTTGAATTTGATCAAGCACAAGACAACAACATTTATTTAAACATTTGCATTTAGTCTTGCCGTCTTTTGAAGCTTCTCTCTCTCTCTCTCTCTCTCTCTCTCTCTCTCTCTCTCTCTCTCTCTCTCTCTCTCTCTCTCTCTCTCTCTCTCTCTCTCTCTCTCTCTCTAATCCAAGTCATTTTGGTGCTGATATATGATCTACGTTCGCTGTGGCCAAAACATAATTCCGCTTAGTTAGTTAGTTAGTTAGTTAGTTAGTTAGGTAGTTTGTTTGTTACTTAGTTAGTTAGTTAATTAGTTAGTTAATTAGTTAGTTAGTTAGTTCGTTCGTTAGTTAGTTAGTTAGTTAGTTTGTTAGTTAGTTAGTTAGTTAGTTAGTTAGTTAGTTAGGTAGTTGGTTAGTTAGTTAGATAGTTAGTTAGTTAATTAGTTAGTTCGTTCGTTAGTTAGTTAGTTAGATAGTTAGTTAGTTAGTAGTTAGTTAGTAGTTAGTTAGTTAGTTAGTTAGTTAGTTAGTTAGCTAGCTAGCTAGCTAGTAAGTTAGTTAGTTAGTTAGTTAGTCAGTTAGTTAGTTACTTAGTTAGTTAGTTAGTTAGTTAGTTAGTTAGTTAGTTAGTTAGTTAGTTCGTTAATTTAGTTAGTTAATTAGTTAGTTAGTTAGATAGTTAGTTAGTTAGTTAGTTAGTTAGGTAGTTGGTTAGTTAGTTCGTTGGATAGTTAGTTAGTTAGTTAGTTAGTTAATTAGTTAGTTAGTTAGTTAGGTAGATAGGTAGTTGGTTAGTTAGTTAGTTAGTTAGTTAGTTAGTTAGTTAGTTAGTTAGTTAGTTAGTTAGTTAGTTAGTTAGTTAGTTAGTTAGTTAGTTAGTTAGTTAGTTACCTGCTAACTGTCATTGCCCTGACGATACACTAAAATGTCATCCACACAGGACATCTTCCTCCCCTGTCCTGTGATATGCTTGCCTATGATTATCGCGATGTTGACGTTGAATATTGTGTTCTTGTTGATTCACACGTCCAAATGTCACACTTAAAAACTACCTTCCTGTATAAGAGTCCGTTGAGTAATATTGCATTATTTGTTCGTTGCTCGTTAATAAATCCATAAAATGTGTTGCCAACTTCCAACAGTGTTTCCCTTCTTGATCTTCTCAATATACATGAATTAAATCAAAGGGCCCACAAGTGAATAGGCTTATTTAGAGTGGGCCGAACAATCTATGGACGACACTCTGCGTGTAGAGGACAACGCAGATGAATCTTTAATGAGGTTGCCGCGGGTACCACCGGCAAGGGCACTCTTCGCTAGCTGATAAAGACGAGGGCGGAGCATGTGGGAGAATGTCCCTAGCGCAATAATGTTGTTTCTTGATTTCATATAGTTAATATCGTGATTCTGGGCAGAAGTTTGGTGACATCGGTTATGATTGTATTAAATTCCTCACATTCAATTGCTCCTGGTATCTTAGGATGAGAAATAAATAAAGATACTAGCATTCACTAAGTGTAATCACCATCATCATGAAACATGCTTATAAGCGAGGGCGGTTATGGTTCGCCATCTCACAGCCAGCAGAGTATTTATTATTTATCAGATATGTCTTCTTGTGTCGATTAAGCTATCTGGCCAAGCCAACAAGGCATTTTTCTCACTGCCTTCTCCTTTCTCTTTTCCCGTCACATTTACAAATTGTCACTAAGAGTTGTAGTTTATATCTCTTCACAATGTACCCAAAACATATTTACTGTCTACGTCTAATTTCTCCAATCAATTTACGGTTTTAATTTGTTTCCTATAGAATTGTCTCATTCGTTGTTTTCTCCCTGTCCGCTCATGGTATTCTTTGCATTTTCCTGAGAAACCACATTTTTATTGCCATTATGTTTCTCAGCTCGTCTGTATATTGTCCATGTTTCACACGCATGTAACACTACAGGTTTTGTATAGCACTTTAACAACCTTTTGATCATTGCTATTGACGTATTTTTATTGGTCACTATGTTTCTAATTTTGCAAAAGACTACCTTTGAAATTGTGATTCTTGTTCTAATCTCTACAAGGCACCTCCCATCAGATGTTATGACTGTTAAGAGACAGTTGTTTCGATTCATTTGATTAAAAAATTGTTCCATTTACATCATGTTATTTTTATGGTATGTCTTTCTTCCCAGTGACGACCGCAATCTCTGTTTTCTTTAAATATAATTCTAACCCCAGTTGTTAACTGTGTAAATAATCGTATCTACTAATTTCGGCAGATACTGTTTATTGTCCGCAATCAATATTGCTATATCTACATATCTAATATTATTGATATTATGTCCTCCAATGGCAATTCATCTCATATCTTCTAAATTTCTCATGATGTTTTCACTGAATAAGGAACAACATGATCTGGAGACATTACTTACATTGCTGTATGCCTCTCTTGATAGACTGGTATTGATTTACTTCATTATCAATTGTTATGGCAGATTGTTGTTGCCAATATATGTTTTCATAAGTCTCAGTTCTTTATCAGCAAGAATATGTATGTCTCAACATGTGTTAGTCTATCGAAAGCCTTTGTGTAGTCAATGAAGCAAAGATGTCACAAGGTACATATCCCTTGTTGAAAATATCATCAAGCAATTTAGCAAGAAAGAAAACATGGAAACTTGTGAACAACAGTATCGATCTTTGTGTGAAAGAATATGTACAAACAATTCAGTATCAAATTACGAACACTGACAGTGAGATCAATAGAGACACATACAGACACGTATTAGTGATTCATAGATTATACCAAGGCATTTGACACAGTTTATGTGGGATGTTGATGATTTCTCTGTAAGTTTACGTTTAGTAGTCTGCCATTGCTTTCTGAACTGCTTTGAAAAGTAAAACATGAGAACTGATTAAAATGTTGGCAGATATTAACATTGATGGGAAAGATTATAGAATAATGAAGAATATTTGCTGGAAATACGTACCAAGAATTAAAATTGGAAATAAAGAGGGCAATTATGAACAGATAGAGTGAGGCTCAAGACAAGGATGAGTTTTGTCGCCGGATATCTTCTCTTTATATATATATATATATATATATATTTATATAAAATGAGAGGGATCACGAAGAGGTAAGAAATACGAGTTGGAGTTTTAAACAATCTAAGCTACTGAGATGACAAAGTACAGATAGTCAAAAATGCAACAGAACTACAGCTTCTGGACATTGTAGTAGTAAAGAGTGCAAAAAATAAGACATTCCATTCATTTAAAATTTAAAAAAAACAGTTGTTATATCAAATATATAGATTATATCTAAATGTGAGATAACAATAAAGGGAAAATGTTTAACCAAATTTATAAATGTTAATATATATGTGCAATTATAACATCAGATGACAGATATACAACAGAGATTGAGAGCAAAATATGTCAAGCAAAGGCTGCATTCCAGAAATTAAAACACATTTCTTATGCTATAAATCACTATTACTGAATGTAAGAAATAGAGTGCTGCAATGTTATATAGAACCTGTTTTGTTTTATGGCAACGAATCATGAGATGTTAATGAACAAATAGGAAAGGCTGAAAGCAACGGATATGTGATTTCTGAAACGAATGTTGCAAATATCACGGACCGCCAGTGTAACTTACAACGATTGCCTGAAGGAGGTTAATGAAACTAGAACATTATATACAACTATAAGTAATGGACGAACATGGTCGTGTGATGAGAAGAAACACATTGCAAAATTTTGTAAACACCTGGAAAGATCAGTAGGAAAAGAGGCAGAGGCAGACCAAGAGAAATGATGTTGGATGGACTGAGGCGGTGGAGCGTAGGAATTTCATCAGCCGAGTTGATCCAGAACACCAGATCTGTGGAAAGGCGTGAAAACCTACGTCAGCTGGCAAGGTACACAATGATGATGATGAGATTAGTCGATATTTGTTATCCCAATTATCTCGGTACTTCTAACTCCTCTAACGTGATTTCTTCTGGCCCTCCAATTCTCCTTTCTCGTATATTTCATATAATCGGTGACTTCATCTTTAGAATAGACGGACTGTTTAAGTTATTTTCTTCTAAGTACTCTGTTCTGTCGCCGTCATACCATATGCTTCCATCCAATATAACTTATATAGTTGCTCCAGCTCTTTATTACAGCTTCTTCTTCCATTAGTACTCTTCCTGTCTTTAATTTCAAACAGCCTTTGTTTAATTTTATTTTCGTTTGCATAGTTTTTGTATCTTTAATCAAATGTAATTCAGTTTTATGTCTCGGTCCGTATGACCAAGTTTCTCTTCCTTTTAGGAATTTGTCTCTTTATTCTTTAAGTATTCCTATTGTTTTCTTCTATGCCATGTTTACTTTGTTATTATTATGTTCACCAGCTCAAATATTTGTTTCAGCCGTCCATTTCTTTTTCGGATTTAGCCGTTTCTCTGATATCTCGTTGCTCGTTTGATGAAATGTGTTCTTTACCAGTTCGTTTTGTACTTTCAAACTGTCCTTGCTCAAGCAGATACAATACAAAAATTAAATGTAGGCAGGAATACGAGCTGTAGTTTATAGTATAAACAATCTACGCTCAGCATATGATACAGTACTGATAACTGGACATGCCAAAGATCTTTGGTACATATCAGTAATAGACAGGGCAAAACAGGGACTTTCGTTGAATATACAAAAAATAAGTCACAATCATCATCATGTGCCATGCCGATAAGTGCGGGCGATCATGTTTCGTCATCTCACACGATTAACAGAGTAGTAGATCAGCACTGGGTTCTTGTCTCCATTATGCCATGTGGTAACGCCATCTAGATAGTTACCTCTCTGCCTACTCCTTGTTCTTATGTCCTCAATCTTGCTACTTGTCAATAAGATATTTTTTACAAAAGCAATGATTATATCAATAAAAAAAAAACATTACACCAACATGTGATACAACAACAGACGGGCTTAGCCAAGTACACAAATAATTAAATGGCCCGTGTCGACGCCGAGGGACGTATTTAGTATATATTTAGTATATATTTAGTATATATTTAGTATATTTTAATATATATTTAGTATATATTTAGTATATATTTAGTATATATTTGGTATATGTTAGGTACTCCCATTGTTAGTCAGCTACCATGAGAAAGTAGACTGTACTTCCTGCTTTTAATTAGCGCCGAATGTTGGGCGGGATTCACCAAACCTGACACCTCAAATTGTACCAACGGCTTCGTGCAAAGAAGAGCAATTGAGAGGGCACAAGCCTTACCCTAGTGCGAGAAAATGCAACATAAAGACTACATGTCATGGCAGGGCAGACCAGGCCCTAAACCTTGGTCGGCAACTGGTCTAGGATCAAAGTTATGACATTAAGACATTAGAACATTGCTTTGCTGATGCAGCAGCTTCTGCAGCTTCTCTTGTTCCATATGTATTTGTATTACCTTTCCTATGGTGTAAACAAGGCAGGCCGAGAGAGGGATCATGCTGCATGGGCAACACATGGTCTCTACAATTCAGTCCAGGTTTTCTGCTATGGATAGATCAGTATGATTTTATAAAACACAATAACTATCGCCTACCGAGACGGTAAGGTGCCAACAATAGACATAAATTTTCAGACCAATCGACATTCTATCAGTATCCCGCTGGCCAGCCATTTTCTCATGTCTGACCGGATTTACCTGGCTGCTCAGTTCAATTTCAAAGGGAAACAAAAATATTATCCCCTTGCCTCGTTAGGGATTCGAATACATGACCACCCGGCGGGCAGGCCAGCGTTCTATCTACTGAACTACCGCGCATCCTGGATGTTTTACTGTCCTCATTTCTTGTTCAAATGTGGACGAAGGGAAATAATCACGTTAAATTAACCTGGCAATTGGGTAAAAAGAGTTCGTTTTTAGTGGGTTGTCTCCCTGGGATTTTCACCGGCGATGTTGATTCCATAGGAAGAGGTGGGTTGAACCCGCGACTCCCATGTCGCCACTTGATGAAAGCTTCAGTCAGTGGCACCATAATCATCACCTAGTGATAAGTGAAATTCAGTTGCAACTTAACAGATATATAAGAACTTACAGTATATGGTCTAATGATACCATATGCCCCCCCCCCCCCCCAACCACCTTTTCCGATTTCATGTTTAGAAAGATCATCGGATGTTTAGCCGCCTCGGTTAAGGGCGAAAAATATTAAGTGCCAGCTGTGCATGTCAAAAATACCCAGGCTGTCGCAAAGATCAAACAGTAAGGCTGTTTGCCTTAACACAATTGTTTGGAAAGAATAAAACCGGACGGGCAGATAAGAGTCCATGACCTTGGATACATTTTGTCTAGAGAAACCAAACTGTCCACAAACGAGACAAAAGTTAGACACTCTGACCCTAACGTGCATAACTAGGAGTGACTAGTAACAATGACGAATCATTACCATCACGTGCTATGAGGGTAGTCCTTGGCGGTCAAGGTTTGCACTCTCACACTATCACCGGTGTCTTCGATCAGGTGACCATCTACAGATCATGTCATGTGGTCAAGGTTTGCACTCTCACACTATCACCGGTGTCTTCAATCAAGTGACCATCTACCGATCATGCCATGTGGTCAATCCATTAAGCTATTTATCTCATTTTCCCCTGGCTCTATTCCCAACAAGTATTCCAGATGATTTCCTGTTACATCATGCACAGAATATCTCGACAGTCTACACGTAATTCCTCTAATCAGTCTGCGGTTGTCATTTATCAATCGAGGGACTATCTCCGACCTTTTTCTCACCGTCCATGGTATTCTTTGCATTGCCCTCAGAAACCAAATTTTTCTTGCCGTTTGATGGTCTCAACGTTTCTCCTTTTGTCCATGATTTACACGCTTACAACATTATAAATTATGTATGTCTAAGCTGCTACCTGCCTATCCCAGAAAATGAGAACATTTGGGTCGAAACATTAGAACTCTTGCAGACGCCTTTCCCACCACAATACCCCTTACGTTATCTTATCATCTTTCAGATATGATCTTTAGTTGTGTAGCAGTTTATCACGGTTGCTACGTTAGTATAGTATTAACAGGACCAGGGGAAAACTGCTAGCGTCTTAAATATCTGACCTGAATGTCACAGATGTCAAAAATTAACAGAATTCATTCTTGTCATTACTGTTTGGATTGGTTAACTATCTTATACCTGGAAAGTGATACACCTGAAAGATTTACTTACGCTATGAATTTTTTTTTTTTTTTAATAGTGTTTTTTTTGCTTTGCATATCCTTTTTACAGTACATCGCTGTCAACACCAGCATTGTACTGCAGTTGTTGATGTCTTGGCACGTTTTACGCTAAGTAGTTTGCCATTGCTTTTTGAACGACCGGCTCCCATACCAGACAATGAATAAAGAAAGATATTTTTATAGTCCGCATCGTAATGTGCTCGAGGTAGTACGCTGTGTGTGATTATTTTATTTGTTTCCACTTATGCAGGATTTCTCAGTAAAACAACACATTTCGTATTCAGACTACTTTTCAACAATGCGTCAAACACGTCCTCTTCTTATAGTCCATACCGTGTAGTGTTGGTGATCACATCTGTCGACACATTTCTGTCACGTGTGCTGCCAGACATTTCTAATACTGATGTCCCCCCATACCATGATGCCAAAATGTCCAGCATCATCTCTCTTTGTCTCTCTATGCTAATAGTAAACATTCTTTCCATAGTTATCTTGACATGTGGGATCTAGAGAAATGATGTTTACCTGCTAATAGTAAACATTGTTTTTCTAGATCACACATGGCAAGATAACTAGAGGCAGACCTATACATACGGAGAAGATCATCAGAGGGAGACCTAACAACACACGGAGAAGATCATTAGAGAGAGAGAGACCTAACAACATACGGAGAAGATCATTAGATGGAGACATTATAGCATACAGAGAAGATAATTAGATGGAGACATCCCCGGGAAGGTTAACCCGGTCAACAAATGCCCGCAGAAGTCGGATGTGTCGGCCTAACGGCGCAAGAACGCAGCTCTGCTGTAAACAGGCACAACGCAATCACATCCGGAAAAAAAAAACTCCGGATGAACGAAGAAGAAGAAGAAGATGGAGACATTATAGCACACAGAGAACATAATTAGAGGGAGAACAAACAACACACCGAAAACATCATCAGAGGGAGAATTAACAACACAAGAACAAGATCATTATAGGGAGAACTAACAACAAACGGAGAAGATCATTAGAGTGAGAACCAACAACACACGGAGAAGATCACTAAAGACAGAGGTGGACAATATGCGTAGCTGTGGCAGCTCAATTGCTAGCACTGTTGCCTGTCGCTCAGTGGTCTTGAGTTCGAATCGTCAACAAACAAAGTTGTAAATTTTTCCACGCTCCGAGTTTCACCCAATTAAAAATCGGTACTAGAAAATGTTATGGAACATAAAAAGGGTCGAAGATACAACAAGATGGCAGTATGCAAGTAGATACACATACATAATGGTCAATACAACAACACATACACCATGGAAGTAGATATAGATACACACTGGTCAATGGATGTTCGTCCATCACGAATTATGAAGACCATTCATTCATTGCATCTTTTGATTTGATGAAGAACGAATGACTTGCGTTTCAGTTTGGATTATAGTGAAGAAGTGGTTGCGCAACTCCGTCGACCTCACTCTCTCGTCTGCGTCCATCTGGTTCCAGTGGCGAGCATGGCAAGACGACTGGATACGGACACAGATGCACTGGACGTTAGGCTGCCTCAGGCCAGTTATTCCTGTATATATTGGCTCTCAAATACAAATGGTAGCCTAGAGACTCGTGTATACGGCCCTTCCGTCAATTCCTTTAATTTTCAGCTTTAAGACAAGGAGCGACAAGCGACAAGCGTATGAATACTGATAGGTTCAACCAGATATCAGTCAGATAGACACGATTGACCGCCAGAACAGACCACACACACACATGCGGCCAACGAGTTTCTGCCTACAGAAGATGTTGCTCGTCTAAGTTGCGAACAAATCTTCGGCTGAGCCTCATCAGTTCACAATGCATATGACTACTGGCAGGATCAACCAGATATCTATCGGACAGACGGACTATTCACGCACACGCAGGCCAAGAGTAGCATCGCTAAAGCGCGCCCTCCCGGTACAAGGTGATACATGCAAAACCACTGGACGCCTACCGACGAGCTTTCAAGCTACGCCGGCAGGACTGACCGAAAAGATATACCAGCTTACTGACTGCAGGTCCACTACTCATCGAGAGAGAGAGAGAGAGAGAGAGAGAGAGAGAGAGAGAGAGAGAGAGAGAGAGAGAGAGAGAGAGAGAGAGAGAGAGAGAGAGAGAGAGAGAGAGAGAGAGCGCTTATCGAGACTTTGTCGAACGGTCGTACAAATTTGCTCTTTTGCCCGCTCAAACCACGACCCTGGCTGCACGATGCGGTTACATTCTCGAAACGCCTGCCTCGCTAACTTGCGTTGGCTGGGAGTTTCCCAATTTGGTGCACCTTACGCAGCCATCCGAGACAACGAACGCTAGACGCGGTACTGATCTTGCGAACCAGACCAGCCCCCACACACTGGTCAATACAGCAACACGGTCAGCATGGAAGTCGATACACATAAGAAATGAAAACATATAGACACTGCTCAATAAAAGACCTCTAAAACAGTTGCCATCATTAACTTGATAGGGCTTTCACTTACCGAAACCCACCCATATGAAATATATACATAATTCATCTGAACCCTTTAGTCTGTATTTCGTTAATTAGCTTCAGTGGTTGCCAATCATCAGATGAACTTATTCTCAGGTCTAAATTGTACTGTGCACCGCGCAGAAAAAGTGTTCATCATTGATCAGCATGGTCAAGGCAAGTTGAGTTGAGTTGAGTTGAGTTAAGAACCCACATCACTGCACTCAGGACATTCCCATACGTGTTCCGTTCCCTCGTTCAACAGCCAGTGAAGAGTCATACTACTAATCGTTCCCACCGCTATTTGATTAAATGTTCTCCTGGTCTTCTCTCTCAGTTTTGAGATTCTTTCAGAACTTCTGCAGATCCCCCGCAATCTCATTCTTTTCACATACTGGTTCTCAATTTTTCCCCCCGCCTTCTCCACAGGGTCCTACAAACGCACGACCACCTCCTACTTTTCCATCGGCAATCTATCACCAAGAGATGCATTCCTTGTTAGCCTATCAGCCTGTTCATTCCCCCACGCCACCGCATGGCGAAGGCAAAATATCCTTACAATTCTCACAATCTGTGATCTCTGAAGCAACGAGAGCCATTAGACACGAAACATTCCTTTCTCCACCTTACTAAGCATACTCTTTGAATCTGTAATGAATACAAGTTTGAAGGACAAAACGGTTCTGACTGTGAGCTTGTAATACAAATAGCGGGACTCCTTAAAAGATGTTCATCATGGACCAGATGGTCAAGGCAAGTTTAAAGGACAAAACGGTTCTAACGGTGAGCTTGTAATACAAATGACTCCTTAAAAGATGTTCATCATGGACCAGCATGATCAAGGCAAGTTTAAAGGACAAAACGGCTCTGACGGTGAGCCTGTAATTCAACTAGCGGAACTCCGTAGTTCCTACAGGTGAAGGGCAGGCAAACATCCTTGCATATATTATATCTACGAATGTGACTCAGGCTAGAGCCATAAATCTTGTCCTTCACGGAGTTAACAAACAAACCTTCAAATGTAATACGAACTTATACATACAATCTACATCACCCTGGTGTTTGCAATATAATATAGTCATAAGACCGTCGTAAATCCATCGTCAAGCCGGCTCCACTGTCCCACTGGTTATAATGTATCTAGGGTCCCTTGTATTGTTCGCCGTACTTTTAACTGTTATCAGCACTTCTTTGACCGCATCGTAATAATCAAAGCTTGTGTACACAGCAATTACCTTAGAGTGAGGAAACTTAGAGCAAGGCAACTGGACACTTCAGAAAGGATGATAAAAAATTTAGTTAACGTCAATTGGATAGTATCTTTCTTCTGTCCATCTTATACCTTTCAACCATCCACCAATAAGAACATTGTATTACTGTCGTGTCGAGCGGAAATGCCTTTGTTTGTATGCATTTATTCTCTCGCTTTTATGACAAACTTACAGAATACATAAAGACAAATTGTTGACACTTGCACAGACTAGGGCCCTTCATCCACGGCCTAATACGTTCTGATGTTTGTTGATTGGTTTACTGCCGACTGCGGTGATATAGACGGACACACATTCTTTCAGACGCTGCAGACACTTCAGAGGTTGATATCTGTTGACGGAACACTAACTGACGGTTTGAAATCCCCGGAAAAGTTGAAGGCTTGTCTCACACCAAGGTAAGAGTTGGTTAATTTATTATTGGTGGAAGTATGTCTTCGTCTTCGTCTATCCTTGATCCCCAATCCGACATAAGCCGTCAACAGTCTGTTGCTGTCTCCTGAAGCTCTCTCCGTGTCCTTCCTCCATGTTCTTCCTCCATGTCCTCCCTCCATGTCCTCCCTCCAAGTCCTCCCTCCAAGTCCTCCCTTCATGTCCTCCATCCATGACCTCCCCATATTTGTCATCTCTGTCTGTAATTCTCTTCTCTTTTATGTACTTCGTTTGCCTTGCCCTCTCGAGGCAAGAACGTGTCTGGTTATATTAAACTCGGTGTTTCTCAGTGTGAAATATATCTAATGTAATGTGTTTGCTGTATCTGCTTCTGTATGTAAGCATGTATCCATGTCTGTCTGTCCGTCCGTCCGTCCGTCTGTCCAGTCTGTCTGTCCGCCCGTCCATCCGTCAGACCGTCTGTCTGTCTGTCTGTCTGTCTGTCTGTCTGTCTGTCTGTCTGTCTGTCTGTCTGTCTGTCTGTCTGTCTATCTGTCTGTCTGTCTGTCTGTCTGTCTGTCTGTGTATGTACGTACGTGCGAGCGGCTGAACAGATATAGACATCAATGATTAAATCCTACAAGAAACAAACGAAAACCGTAAACTGAGAGAAATTAGACGGAGACAGTAAAAAACAAATATTTGGGCACGTTAAAGTTAGTTGCATATTCTTTACAGGATGTCGCAGTCAACACCAGCATGTTTCGCTGTTGTGATCTCTTGGCAAGTTGACGTTCAGTAGTTTGCCATTGCTTTCTGAACGACCGTCATCCATACCATGTTGTAACATACCAATGCAAGGCGGTCTGCTGCTAAATCGTCCACAACTGTGTTTCGAACGCGGGTATGCGGGATTACGAACTGCGTCCGTAGCTTGGGCCTGTTATGTGAAGAAATAAACTTGGGAACTTGGTGGCGACTGGCATGATTGCTTGCTTGCTTGTTTTCTCTGGCTGTGAACTCCAACGCGAAAGTCCTGTATGTCGGATGAAGGCATCCTGTTGTCCAACATCAGTGTGATGTCATACCGGACCTGAGTTTTGCGTGAGTATCCGTAGTCCCATGTCTGGCTTATTGGTGTGCAGACTGGTGGTTCCTCGCCGTGCAGGCAGACACTCTCCGAATTCGGAGGAATCAACGATCCTACTGACTTTAGCCAGGACCCCAAAGGGACCTGTTGCCCAGGACGCTCGGCGAGGACGCGTCAATAGGTCTTGGCCAGTATAGCACCCAGCCTTGCCGGGAAGGTTAACCTGGTCAACAAATGCCCGCAGAAGTCGGATGTGTCGGCCTAACGGCGCAAGAATGCAGCTCTGCTGTAAACAGGCACAACGCAGTCACATCCGGAAAAAAAAAAAAAAAAAAACTCCAGATGAACGCAGAAGAAGAAGAAGAAGAAGAAGAAGAAGACGAAGAAGAAGACGAAGAAGAAGAAGAAGAACCCAGCTTTGTACCTTGGACACACCTTTGCATCGCAGGGGACAATAACAAGTGGAAATTAGAGAGATAAATATCTGGATGGCGTGGCCACATGGCAAGGTCGAGACAAATATACAGAGCTGATCCACGACTCTGGTAAGATGGCGAATCGTGACCTCCCACACGTATCGGCATGACGCCTGATGATGATGATGCTTTGTTGTGTTAAGACGTCATTAATTTGGTTCGGGTTAGGTCAAAGGACCTAAAGATGTATTCAATTCGGTTCATGGTAGAGGTCCAAGCACTGTGGACAGGCATGATCGCCCACGCCACTCGGCATGGACTGTAAGAGGAAGAAGTCCAAGTACTGTGGACAGACATGATCGCCCACGCCACACGGCATGGACTGTAAGAGGAAGAAGTCCAAGTACTGTGGACAGACATGATCGCCCACGCTACACGGCATGGACTGTAAGAGGAAGAAGTCCAAGTACTGTGGACAGACATGATCGCCCACGCCACGCGGCATGGACTGTAAGAGGAAGAAGGCCAATAGCATAGGCTGTAGGAAGAGAAGGGTCACATGTATAGCCTGCTTCCATGGTGTCTGAATATAATATTTCTGATTGACAGGTTGATGACTGGGCTAAACAATGCCATTCGTTTCTGTCCTCACGTATATCTATGTCATAATGGGCCGTCATCATCTTCTTCCGTTCTATAAACTCCAATTTTCTAACTCTTGTTCACTAATGGAACTTTATGGAATTTCGTCCTCTTCTGGTGTTGGTGTTGGTGCAGAGACCAATATAACTGTGATGTTTCTTGTCTTTGATTCAGGTCTGTTATGAGAACTGGATTACTGATTAGATAATGTCTTTAACATGAACAACGAATACTACCACAACAACTACCGGCTCTCTCTCTCTCTCTCTCTCTCTCTCTCTCTCTCTCTCTCTCTCTCTCTCTCTCTCTCTCTCTCTTTCTCTCTGAGGATGTGTGTGAGTGTGGGGATATGTGTGGGTGGGGGTGTTTGGGTGGGGGTATGCATTTGGATGGGTTGAGGTGTGTGGGTTTTGGTGGGTAGTGGTATTTGTGGGTGTTGGTGGGATGTGTGGATGGATGTGTGGGGGTGAAAGTAGGGGTGTTGGAATGGGTGTGGGGGATGTGTGTATGGGTGGAGGATATGTGTATGGGACGGATGCAGGGGATGTGTGTTTATGTGGGTGGAGATGTGTGGATGGTTTGAGGAAGTATGTGTGGGAGGCGGGGTTGTGTGGGTAGGGGATTGTGTTGGGTGGATTTGGGATGGAAGGGCGGGTGGGGAGAAGTGTATGGTGTGTGGGTTTGAGATATGTGTGCGGTGTGTTGGTGGGGGATGTGTGAATGATGTGTGGGTGGAGGGTATGTTTGTGGTGGTATGGGTGGATGATAGTGTGTGGTGTGGGGGATGTGTGTGATGGGTGTGGGGAATGTGCGTATGGGTGGGGTATATGTGTGGGTGAGCAGGGGATTGTGGTGGGTGGGGGAGTGTGGGTGGGAGATGTGTGTATGTGGATGGGGAATGTGTGGGTGGGGGTGTGTGAGTGGCTTAGGGATGTGTAGGTGGGTGAGGGAGTTGTATGTGTCGGGGTGGGATGTGTGAGTGGGTGGAGGATGTGTGTGGGGGTAGGGGTATTGTGATCGAGAGATGTTTGGTTGGGAGTGGGTGGGTGGGGGTGTGTGGGTGCGTAGTGGAGGATGTATGTGTGAGTGAGTGTGTGTTGGTGGACGGGTAGGGAATGCGTGTGTGGGTGGGGAGAGGTGTGTGGGGTGCTGGTTGGTGATATTGTGTGGGTGAGGTATGTATGTGTGGGTGGGGGATTTTTGTGGTGTGTGAGTGGGGGTATGTGGGGTGGATGGATAAGGGTATCTGTGTGGGTGGGAATATTGTGTGGTATCTTGGTGGGGGATATGTGTGTGGTGTGTAAGTGGGGATGTGTTGGTGAGGGATATGTGTGTGTGTGGTGCGTGGGTTGGGAATAGTGCGTGGTAGGGGGTGTATGTGATGTGCGGGTGGGGGATTGTGTGGTGGGGGATTAGGTTAAGGCATGTGTGGGTGGGTGGAAGTTGTATGTGTGGGTGGTGGGGTCGTGTGTGAGTGGATTAGGGATGTATGGGTGGTTAGGGAGATGTGTGTGTGTGGGGGGGGGGGGGGAGGTAGGGACATGTCAGTTGGTGGGGATGTGTGTGTATGGTTTGAGGATGTGTGAGTGGATGTGCGATGTGTGGGTTGGTGGGGGATTGTGTGTGTGGGTGGGAAATATGTTGTCGATGGAGATGTGGCTGGGGGATGGGTGGTTTGAGGTGTGGGTGGGGAGAGGATGTGTGGGGTAGGATGTGGATGGGCGTGGGATGTGTGGGTTGGTGGGGGAATGTTTGTGGGTGGCGAGTGTGTTTTGGTTGGGGGATCAGGTGAGGGCAGTGTGTGTGGGTGGGGGATGTGCGGGAGGGGGATGGGTCGGTTGGTGGGGTATGTATGTGTCCCTTGGTGTGCGTGTGTGTCGGTAGGTGGGGGTGTGTATGTGTCCCTTGGTGCGCGTGTGTGTGGGTAGGTGGGGGTGTTGTGTGGGTGGGGTGATGTATGGATAGGTGGGAGATGGGCTTCATAACATGGTAATTAGCCTTGTTTATGTTTACAACATTCATTTCACAATGTTTATTTTTCTTCCTATGTAAATGTATAATGCTCTTGATGAACGAAAGACGAGTGATTGGAAGGGCCGAATGTAAGACGGGCCTGCGCGCCCAATTTGTGACCCTAATAAAGTTGATTTGATTTGATTTGATTTCTCTCTCTCTCTCTCTCTCTCTCTCTCTCTCTCTCTCTCTCTCTCTCTCTCTCTCTCTCTCTCTCTCTCTCTCTCTCTCGTTTTTTTTCCCTCTGTCACTCTGAATTAATATTTTATTGACTCTTTGGTGTCACTTGATGTGATATGCATTTCGAACTAGCTATAGTAAACTCCACTAAACGCTGGAACAATTATTTTTTTTTTTTGGAAAGGGGGGGGGGGGCAGCCATCTTTCTCTCTCTCTCTCTCTCTCTCTCTCTCTCTCTCTCTCTCCTCTCTCTCTCTCTCTCTCTCTCTCTCCCTCTCTCTCTCCCTCTCTCTCTCTCTCTCCTCTCTCTCTCTCTCTCTCTCTCTCTCTCTCTCTCTCTCTCTCTCTGAACTCAACCGTAGTCCATACACACACTTGACAGAATTTATAATGGACTGAATTTTCACTGGACTTAATTTTGCAAGTGGATTAGCTTTCCCTATTACCAGTGTCCCTCGCCATCAGGCAAACCCACTCCGACCTCAGAGGTACTTGTAATTTACGACCACATGTCAAGGACGAGAAGTCAACACTTTAGTTCAATTGACCGGCGTAGGAGTCGTACCCTTTACCTCAGCATCAGCACACCGGATGTTTAAGAACGAGCGCTATTATCCATTCAGCCATGCCGACATGCACGCTGGCACATCACCGGAGGTCTATTTGACTTATACGCCGAGAGTTAATCCTTTTGTCTGTCTGCTTACGACTTTGTCCACTGTGACTTATTTGCATGCCTACGATTTGTCTACAGTGACTCGTCTGCCTAGCTTTTGTCTTCAGTGACTCGTCTGTCTACGATTTGTACTCGGCGATTCTTCTGTCTAAGTTTCGTCTACAGTCATACGTCTATCTACTTGCGTCTACTGTGACTTGTCTGTTTACGTATTGTCTACAGCGACTCGTCTGCCTACATTTTGTCTACAACAACTCGTCTGCCTACATTTTGTCTACAGCAACTCGTCTCCCTACATTTCGTCTTGAATAGTTTGACTGTATACATTTTTGTCTTCAGTAACTCGTCAGTCTACGTTTTCTCGTGGATGTCTCATCTGCCTACATGCAACATATCTGTCCTTATGTTAATTGTAAATGCAACTTTGAAAACACGCAAACCGCCTGGAAACCTTGATTATAATGCCCTAAAAAATGGCTGGTCGAATTATGGTTTGTAACCATCGCGTATTCACAGAATTAATTAATGCCAAGGGATGCTGGGTATTTTCTCACAACAGACCAGGGAACAGCCAAGTGAAAAGGGTTTACGTTGAAAGTGGGAGACACTTGCCGAGCTTACAAATCCACTAACGATATTAAAACAAAATAACACAATCTGTATAGTTCTCTAGGCTGCTCACGGAATCTCGCCCCGGTGATTGTGAGGCTGCCTCCAGAGGAGGGCCAGCGCGTCCACACACATAAAATGTGAACTGCCTCAGTGTAGGGCCACGGCTGACATCAAAGATAGCAACCAGCCAGGGATGGCCATAAAGTCTGCCAAACCTGAATTAAACATGAGAATCCAAGTTGCCGTCCTTGACCTAGAGTCCCCTCTTTCTTCGTTCCTTAATTTACTCATTTTGAAATATGATGTTTCTGTTTATTATTTAGATATGTGATGAGTACTCCGCCACATGTGGAAGTTATTAGTCTCTCTTAGCTAAGTCGAAGGATGGAGGGCTGCGTGACTTTTCTGTCCTAGAAATTTCTATTCTGGTTCAGACGAGCATCCTTTGTCCTTACATTATTATTATTATTATTAATATTATTATTATTATTATTATTATTATTATTATTATTGTTAATGTTGTTGTAATTATTATTATTATTATTATTATTATTATTTAAATTATTTTTATTATTACTATTATTATTACTATTACTATTACTGTTATTACTGTTTTTGTTATTATTGTTGTTATTATTATTGTTATTTACTATTATTAATGTTGCCATTATTGTTATTATTGTTATTACTATTATTATTATTATTATTATTATTATTATTATTATTATTATTGTTGTTGTTGTTGTTGTTGTTGTTGATTTCGTTGTTGTTTTTCTCGTCCTTGTTGTTCTGACAAGTTTGGTAATATCCCCGTAAACAGGCCGTAAGCCATACTGGACATACAGTGATAGCTCCATACTTGTATAGATCAGTGGACACTCTATATATATGTATATGGTCAATATCAAGCCGGACGCCTTTACTTCCCATCACGTTTCTTTAGCCTCTGTTAGGTTGGATCGACCCGGAAACCCAGGTCAAAGTGAACAATCCGTTGAGATGCGAATTCGAACCCATGACAACCAAACCGACACTGCGCGACAGCAGATCCCAAGTCGTTTGGAATAGTGACTTCACTAGTGACCTAGTCATTTTGAAATCATGTGTCAGAAATCAATTGTGCTTATATATCTACTATCACCCATATTGAAACATTCAAATATACCTATGCCCACAAACGATAGATAATAAATACCATATTCACACCAATCCTATGCTACCAATGTCAAACTTGGACATTATCTAAATCACACTTATGTAAAATCAACATCTGCGAGATGGGATACTTGAGGAGAGCCGCCAACTTAACTGTCCGAGACCGAGTAAGGAATGATGAAGTCAGACAGAAAGTGGGATCAACAACTTGTGCCACATGTATTAAAAGACTGAAGATCGAATGGCTCAGCCATCTCGTTAGAATGCAACACCACCAACTACCATCACAAGGGTTACATCAAAGTAGATCTGCCATGAGAGTAAGAGGGCGACCGAGGGAAACGATGGATTGACGACATCAAAAACATTGCACACGGAAGTATACGGAATGTTCAAGTATTTGAAACGACACACAATGGATGCCACTTAAACGTCAACTACTCCTCCTCACGACCCTTGAAGGCAAAAGTGGAATACGATAATGATCATAATGATGATGACTAGTAAACTGAATAAATATTTATAATTAAATCATGAATATATATACACACACACACACACACACACACAACACACACACACATACACACACTCAGTTCCAATCCTCTATGAACAGTCATTGTTAGTCCTCTATGAGACATCCTTCATAGTCAGGGCCAGCTAATAGTAGTTTTTTATTACGTCAAAACTTCTATGGAGAAAGAAATATGTTAATGAGGAAGATTGGATATCAATTTAAACGAGAGAAAAGAGTGTTGAAGTGCTACATAGAACTTGTACTTTTATATGGATGGATACAGAAAGGAACAAATGCATCTATACTTCAAGAGCTAAATATTAAAGAGGGTTGGCTATTAAAAAACGATAAAAGAAAGAAAATATAAATATTTTGGTCACTTGAAACGTCATGAAAGTTTGGAGAGAACAATAATGGAGGGGTATATGCCTGGGAAGTGAGGAAGAGGAAGGCCAAAGAGAAGATGGGTGCAGGATGTGGCGAATGATCTCAAGATGGGTGTATCTGACGTGGGACATCTTGCTTGTGATCGAGAAGTTTTCCTGAAGGTTGTTATGGGAGAAAGGCTCTGCAAAGGACATGCTACTGAATGAATGAATGAATGAATGAATGAATGAATGAATGAATGAATGAATTAAATTAATTAATGAAAATGTATGCAGTAACGCAACTATGTATTGTCTGAATTACGTAACGAGGATAACATTATAGCTTTTTCGCTCGCTTTGAATTCAATGAAGAGAATATGAAAAAAATAAGAAAAAAAAATAATGTGCTATTTATCCCAGAATCTCAGGTGTAGCATATTTTTTTTTTCAATCTTCTTCTTTCTTCTCATTCTGTCATGTTGCTATTCTTCTAATCCCGTTCCTATGCCTTAGTTTAGTCACTGTAGTGTCTGTCCGGTGTTTATGTGTTGTGTTTTGTTTATATATTTGTTTGCTGATGAAGGCTAGTCGCCGCAACGTCTTGTGTTTTCCGTAATTGTGTTCTGTAAAGCTTTATTATTTGTGTTATTTTAGTTTATTTACATTTCCACAGCTTTACCGCAGTTCCACTAATTTTATTCAACATTTTAGTTAGAAGACCAATATCCAACTATTTCCAAGTCAACTCACACATTTAGATGTATATCATGGCGGTTGTCGTGATCTCTTCACGTCATGAAGCTCTGGAGCATACTGTGACATCTGGGAAGACATAACAACCCCATGTTCTGGTCACGTTATAACAATTGAGCTTCTATTGAATATTGTGACAGTCATGAGAACATGATGACCATCATTTTCTGGTCATGTTATATCAAGTGAGCTTCTATTGAATATTGTGACAGTCATGAGAACATGATGACCATCATTTTCTGGTCACTTTATAACAAGTGAGCTTCCGGGAAACATTAGAAGAAGAACTTAGACCACTTTGATGTGTTCCGAATATTTCCAGTGAGTTATAATATAAGTACTCGTGTAAGTGAGTTGAATAATGTAGATATGTGTAGAGTAACGCCGATACACCTGTGTCCTGACATGTTACTTATAAACAATATCAGGGGGTAATGTAATATAGCATAGCATTGCACAGCATAGCATAGCATCATAAGATAGTATAGTGTAATGTAGTATAACATAGCACAGCAAAGTACAGCATAGCCTACGATATTATAGTATAGCATTTGTACTATAGTATAGTGCAGTAATGTAGTGTAGCGAAAATATAAAAGAAACAAATAATAATCATAAATATCAAAATAAATATGTTTGTAAAGAAACAACAATATTAAAATGCACAGAGTGTGCAAAGGGCAGTAAACTGAAGAATAATAAAGTGAAGAACAGTAAAACGGAGCGCAATACAATGAAAGGTAATAAAGCGAGGAATGTCTGAAGATATTGCTTACAGCGTATGCCGTATAAATAATGGTTTCAATTTGATATTGCGCTTTCACCTCCTCGTGAAAAGTGCCATAACTACGATAACTTTGTTAGTTGAGTTACCGTTCTTTGACATCTGAAACGCAAATTATCATCTCTTGTATAGCGAAGGATTCTTCTCTGCAAGGATGTAAAAGCCCGATTCACACCCAACCTGCACACTGCGTGGCGACTGCCTTGACAAGCGATTCTTAGAAAGAAAAACCATACAGACGGCACCAGCAATGATGAAACCATACCGTAATGTTAGTTGGAAGGCTCATATCGCATAACTATAGAAGACTCCCTGGCAGAGTGTCAGATTCTGCTTCAGTCTGATATCCTTGGGTTGTTCCCATAGTGGCCTGAATCTAGTGGCTATAACACTCTCCAGCGGCGTCAGTTTCATTCATGATTTCTCAGGCTGCGTCTAAAAGATGTTATTGTTATTATTTTCCATTTCATATGAACACCTCTTTCCTACCACTTCATCTTGTCTGTTCTAATATTAATGTTAACTTTGCCCATGCTATCTTGTCTGTTCTTATATTACTGTTGACTTTGTCCATGTTATCTTGTCTGTCCTTATATTACTGATGATTTTGTCCATGTTTATAATGTCTGTCCTTATATTACTGATGACTATGTCCATG
>JACEFZ010005789.1:0-62500 GCA_014155875.1 Cepaea nemoralis | reverse complement strand
TCCACAACACTCCCTCAATCTGAAGACACCTTCTTCTCACTCTTACTCACTCCTGGATCATGCCCCCTCTCATTCTTCCCCAACATAACATACTTGACAACTCTAGCTTCAACAAATAAAATCAAGAAATTTATTAAAGCAAAGAGTATATGTAGGAGAAGTGTGTGTGTGTGTGTGTGTGTGTGTGTGTGTGTGTGTGTGTGTGTGTATAAAGTGTAGAATGTGTGACGTGTATTCTAAATAGTATATAGACTCAGATCAGTATTCAGGAGTATAGTCATTTTCATCACTGTGCTGAGAACACACTAGCACCATGTATTCCAGACAAGCAACCTCACCAAGGTGATGCTTCTCCGGTCACGTGAAGACTTCCTCCGTTGTCTCTTGAACCACTAGGATGCTTGGACACCCATGACAAACACTGTCTAATGAGAGTCTTCAATCTGATTCCCACTATGAATTTCCTATGTTATTTAACTGATTGTTAATCAGAAAATTATAACACTATTGTCACTGTTACTGGGGAAATCTTAATGGATCTAGTGTCACTGGTTTTAAAGATTCCCCATATTAACACCACAATCTGAATGTTCTAGGTGTTTCTATAAATTTGTATGAATGTTCCTGGTATCAGTAGTGTATATATACAATGTTCTGACTGTTCAGTGATACACCTATCACTTGCTAAACATAAATCTCATCAGCATGTCCTGCTCAGCAGAAGCCAGGTTCCCGCAAACCAACTTGGGTATAAGCCAAATGTAGCGGCCTCTCAGCAACTTCTGTCTTCAAATTCTGAGCCATCATCTTCTAAGATGTGTTCTAGCTTCACTGTTAAATATCATAGCACACATACGTGGACCTGTAAATGGAACCTGTAGAATATAGAATACTATGGTGAGGGCAACTCAATCCTGGCCGGAATTAGGTGAGTGTAGGCCAATAGCAGCACTCAGATCTATAACAGAGATCCGATCTCTGTCATACGGCCAAATAACTCATCATATGATCTGAGACATGGCAACACAAGGAAAGAATAAAGGAACAGGTAGAAACCCAGCAGATGCCCTACTGGAAGATCCTACCATTTCACATTCCTCTCCTCCCTCTCAACCATCCTTAATCTCTCTAATTATTATTCCACTACATTGTCCTCAACTCCCTGAGTAAAACGATATGTCACTCAAGCTAGTTGAAACCACACAATAGGATACTAGTGCCGACGCTCCTATGATACTTTCTAGCACCGCACTTATAGAACATTCTATCACTAATCATAATATATTATATCACCACACCTATAATACATTATATCACCGCACCTATAATACATTATATCACCGCACAGTAATGTACTCTATTCCTAATCATACTCTAAGTTAGATATGATTAATAGCCTACCATAGGCCTATTCCGGATGCTAATCGAAACTAGGCAATCTCAGACTGGATCTATGTCCGCCGATAAATATCAACAATTTGACACCCTAGTTTCTTTCATTGAACACAACTCGGAAAACTGCACCGATCTTTCCCACTTCAGAATTCTTGATCAACTAACTCCCCTTGTTTACCGCAACGCTTTTTATATTGGGCTGTAGTGACGTCACCATAAAGTCTAGACACTGATCCGTCCAGAATCTAGTTTCCTCCTCCTGTTCTAGACTAACTGGAGTCAATCCGCCGTTAAATTTGCTTTCATTTGGGGAAATTATTTGTCCCGTACATCAATAGTTCAGTCTGTCTGTGAACCACAGAATTCCACACATCACAGAATCCATCCCGCGTCTGTCCAGCCTTTCCGTCTAGCACTTCAAAGGCTACTACCGCCTTGGCAGACGTTTGGCGTTGTTATTCGTTTCTCGAACAATCCACATCATAAAGATTCGCCGACCAGGGGTAGACATTTTGACGCGACGTATCTTGTTTCTCAGTTAGAAAATGCCGATCGTGTGTAGACAGTTTTAACGACGTATTTTTCTCAGTCTGTACAACATCAAAGGGTCGGTTGTTTTTGCAGACTAATGTCGGGTCTTGTTTATCATCGATCGCAACTAACAAGTTTATTTTCCGTGACATAGTCACCCTCCTAAGAGAGTAGTCCGCAACAACTCTTTCTTCTTGGAGGTTCGCTCCAGATGATCTATCCCTCTTCTTCCGGAGCTGGATGTCTCGACAGGAAGTCCGCTCCAACATTTTCGGTATTTCCTCCTCCAGGGCCTTTTCTTTAGAGAATGGCACTGGGTAAACCTTTTGGCGAACAGGCTCTTGGGTGTTCAAAGTCATCTCGAACTCCACCAACCTCGTTCGTCCTGGTTTATCAGTCAGCATCTCCTTATGAGACTCGAGAACCTGGGTTATCTTTTCCCTCTCCTAGGAAGTCAGATCAGGGTTCACCTGTACATCCTTGTAGGTTTCCTGGTGTACTTGGGGATATTCCCTGCCCTCGTTGGTTCCCACTTCTATCTCCACTGCAACTGCCATTGCCATGAGGTGAGCTGCTTTTTCTCCGGGTCTCTCTTCGTATTTCCGCAAGAGATTGATATGGAAAATCTTCGACTTTCCCCGGATCCGGATCTGATAGTTGGTTCTGGATATCACCCTTTCCACGGGAAATGGTCCTTGCCAACCTATCTTCAGTTTGTTGTTTCCCGTTGGGAGTAGCAACAATACTTTGTCTAGCACCTCTAGAGATCTGTCTTTAGACCTACGGTTGAAGTAAGCCGCATGTCTTTTTCTGGCCTTTTTCAAGTTTTGATTTGCCAGAGTCCATCCCTTGTGAAGTTTTTCTTTCAGTTCCTCCACATATTGGTAAGAAGAGATCACTTCTTCTGACGTCCCCTCTTCAGTCCAACTCCTCAACATGGCTTCCAATGGTCCTTTGATTGGACGACCAAACAGCAACGTAGCGGGTGGTAGTCCTGTTCAGCCATGAGGAACTTCCCGATAGGCAAAAAGTGCTGCAGGGATATATTCATCCCACTTATCAGGTTTTTCCTGCGCCAGTTTCCTGAGCATTGTCATCAACGTGCCGTTGAAACGCTCTACTTGTCCATTGGCTTGAGGGTGGTAAGTGCTGGTATGGATATGGTTAGAGTGGAACACCATAAATACCTCCTCCATAAGTTTTCCACAAAACTGGGACCCATTGTCCGTCAGTATTTGATCAGGAAAGCCTAATCTGGTAAAGGCCTCCATCACTGAGTCCGTCACTCGTTTCGAGTCAATCTTGGGAAACGGTATGGCTTCACCCCACATTGTACAGCAATCCACCATTGTGAGTGTATACATGTTCCTCTTCCTAGTCCTAGGAAGTGGACCCACGATATCGATGGCTACCCTCTCGAAAGGAGAGTTCATGATGGGCATTTCACCCAAAACCGCCGGCGCTGTCCAGTGTTTTGGTGCCATCCTCTGGCACTCAAAGCATGTCTTCACATACCGACGCACATCACCTGTCATTCCCGGCCAATAGTAATGGCAGGAAATTCGCTGCATCGTGGCGGCAATACCCATATGTCCACTGAATGAGATGGTATGCCCCATATGAAGAATCTTGGAACTGTGGGTCTTTGGGACCACCAACTGACCATGTAGGTTGTCTCCCCTTCCGGCTCGCCTGTAGAGTATCCTATTCTTCATATAGTACTGCCCCCGTTTGGGTGGATCAGCACTTTTCTGCAGCTTTTTGTAGCAAGGACGTAAAGTTGCATCCTCACTCTGGGCAGTTCGCAACTCCCCTGGCAGTGGGTTAGTCACATTTGCTTCTACCTCATCCGTTCTCGTCTGAGAGCGAGTCTGTATTGTTCCCATATTGATTGGCTCCCTGGGCATTCCCAGAAAGACATACCGGCAACCGAGGATTACGGGGAAAATGGGATCGGTCAACACCGCGGCCTTGATGATGCCGGTGACATATCTTGACCGAATCTCCACTCTGGCAATGGGCAATTTCATGGCTACAGCACTCTTCTGTGCAGGCTTTATCTCCATGGTCTCACGTGTGAATTGTTCTGGATGTACCAGATCCGCAGAAATCACGGCCTCCCCGTTCAGTCCTGTGTCGTACAAACACTCCACTTGACGACCGTAAACTTCTATCACATCCACTACAGGTGGTTTTCCTGGTCTGGAGTCTCTCCCTCGGTTTCGACCTGTTCGGTGGGCTCAACCTTAGGTTCCACTGGGCACACGACGAATTGAGTGTCTCCTGACTTTCCCCTGCAGTCAATAGCATTGTGTGTATTCGACCTTCAGTTTTTGCATCATTTCCCTATCCTAGATTTTCTAGAGCCGGACTTTATTGAGCTCTCCTGCTGGTGAGCTTCCTTGTCGACCTTGGCATTGTCAGTGTCCACCTGCTTTGAAGTCACTTGACATGTCGCGAAGTGAGGGTTCTTAGCCTTCGATTTGCATTCCCTCATATTGTGAGAAGGTGACATACAAATCGAACACCACTTCTCCGACCATGGTCGTTTTTGTGTAGAGCTCGAAGTGCTCTTGCTTTCCCCCTTCGTCTTCTCCAAATTCTCCTCTGAAGTTTTGACATATGGTTCAACCTTCTTAGTTCCTGTGCTCTTGGATTTCTTCAGGTTATGCTTTTCCTGACTTTTGGTGCTTGTGGAAAAGTTTTCTGCTGCCTCCCCATGGACCTCGACGAATCGTTCTGCCAATTTCGTCACCATGTCGATTCGTTACGCTCCTTGTTCTCCCAAGAATGTCCTGAGAGGTTTCGACATTTGCTTCCGCATCTGGTCGACTACCATGAGTTCTTCCAGACTCTCATAGTCATGCACGAACCCAGCCAAATCCATCCACTTATGGAGATAGGCTTTCAGACGCAGACTATAGGCGGCGAACAACTCCCCCGGTTCTCGTTTCGCTCCTCGAAATTTTTTCCGGTAGGTATGTGACGTAACTTCGAATCGTTTCAGCAGAGCCGTCTTCAACTCGTCATAATTGTTCTCATGTCCTGGTTGCAGGCGAAAATAAACCTCGTAATCGGTCCCGCGTAATCCCTGGGATAGCTTGAGATTCCATTTATCACGCTCCAGACCCATAGCAACCGACATAGCTTCAAAGCGTTGAAGGTACTGGTCAATCTTCTCTTTGTCATCCTCGTAGATCGCTAGAGGGAACTTCATAGCATGGTAGCTATGTCCACCTACTGGTGTTGAGCCAGGGAGAGAGGAACCTCCCACTGCTCCCTCAGTTTCCCCACTAGATTGCCTCTTAAGCTCGAGTTCCCGCATCCGGTACTCGTGCTCCCTTTTCTGAGCTTCTTGCTCTGCTTCCCGTTGCTTAGCAGCTTGCTCAACCTCAAGTTTCTTAGCAGCTTGCTCTGCTTCCAGTTTTTTAGCTGCCTGCTCAGCTTCAATTTCCAGCCTTCTCGTGGCTTGCTCTGCTTCCCATTTCTTAGCAGCTTGTTCTGCTTCCAATTTCTTAGCAGTTTGTTCTGCTTCCAGTTTCTTAGCAGCTTGTTCTAACTCCATCCTTTTCCATTCCATCTCAGCCTTTCGATCTTCCCTTTCTGCTTGACGATACTCCTTCTCCACCTCCTGTACATAATCTGTTAGTGCAGAACCCGACAATCCCATTTCTTCCCCCGTTGCCCTTAGTTCTGCCGTAGTCAGTTTAGGAGTGGCCATTTTTCAGAGAGGTAACTCAGTAGATAGAGTATAGATTACCTCTAAACAAATATATAGATATTCCTTGCCAGTGAGAAGTCCTGATCGTTCGGGTCCCATCGATTGACGGACGTCGGTCGCGGCGATTGGGCAATCTTGAGCATAGCCTACGATGAGTAGCGTTGTGGTGTTCTGTTGTGATAATTTGGTGTGTCCAGTGTGTGTCGCGTGGTTACACACCCGCTTCACACGCAAGATCCGTGACTGTTTCCGGATCCGGTCAGGGATATGCACTACTGACGAGCTCAAACAAGGGCGAAACTCGAGTATAGTGCTTCCATATTGACGTGGATAGGCCTTAGGTTCATACCGGAATGCGATCGGCGTTGCCAGTAGTGGGTTGTGCTCAATATTTAAATTTCAAATCCCGAAACAACCACATAATCAATATAGATAATGACCAAATACAATTACTCTATATATTTTATAACACACCACACAACACAACACAATCACTCAGTGACAAGAGTAGAATCAGGACCACAGACCTATGCAGACGTGTGAAGTGTGAACACGTAAGATAAGTCTTAACCCCTATCCACATTCACTCTAGCTGGATTCTCACTAATAGGATATCTCCATCGTCTAACTAAAGATCCCGTGTCAAAATATCCCGTGTTAAAAGACCCTGCTTATGAAAGATCCCGTTGTCTAAAGATCCCTTGTATGAAAGATCTCGCTGTCCAAAGATGTCATGTGTGTAAAGAATGAATGTCGTAGTAGTTATTTGTTCTTCTTTACCACTTTAGTGTCATCCTTGGAGTGAGGGGAATCAACACCCACATTTGTTTTAATTCAATATCTCTATCCTGGAGATATCCAGCAGACTCCGTCCACAACACTCCCTCAATCTGAAGACACATTCTTCTCACTCTTACTCACTTGTGGATCATGCCCCCTCTCATTCTTCCCCAACATAACATACTTGACAACTCTAGCTTCAGCAAATAAAATCAAGAAATTTATTAAAGCAAAGAGTATATGTAGGAGAAGTGTGTGTGTGTGTGTGTGTGTTGTGTGTGTGTGTGTGTGTGTGTGTGTGTGTATAAAGTGTAGAATGTGTGACGTGTATTCTAAATAGTATATAGTATAGTCATTCTCATCACTGTGCTGAGAACACACTAGCACCATGTATTCCAGACAAGCAACCTCACCAAGGTGATGCTTCTCCGGTCACGTGAAGACTTCATCCGTTGTCTCTTGAACCACTAGGATGCTTGGACACCCATGACAAACACTGTCTAATGAGAGTCTTCAATCTGATTCCCACTATGAATTTCCTCTGTTATTTAACTGATTGTTAATCAGAAAATTATAACACTATTGTCACTGTTACTGGGGAAATCTTAATGGATCTAGTGTCACTGGTTTTAAAAATTCCCCATATTAACACCACAATCTGAATGTTCTAGGTATTTCCATAAATTTGTATGAATGTTCCTGGTATCAGTAGTGTATATATACAATGTTCTGACTGTTCAGTGATACACCTATCACTTGCTAAACATAAATCTCATCAGCATGTCCTGCTCAGCAAAAGCCAGGTTCCCGCAAACCAACTTGGGTATAAGCCCAATGTAGCGGCCTCTCAGCAACTTCTGTCTTCAAATTCTGAGCCATCATCTTCTAAGATGTGTTCTATCTTCACTGTTGAATATCATAGCACACATACGTGGACCTGTAAATGGAACCTGTAGAATAGAGAATACTATGGTGAGGGCAACTCAATCCTGGCCGGAATTAGGTGAGTGTAGGCCAATAGCAGCACTCAGATCTATAACAGAGATCCGATCTCTGTCATACGGCCAAATAACTCATCATATGATCTGAGACATGGCAACACCAGGAAAGAATAAAGGAACGGGTAGAAACCCAGCAGATGCCCTACTGGAAGATCCTACCATTTCACATTCCTCTCCTCCCTCTCAACCATCCTTAATCTCTCTAATTATTATTCCACTACATTGTCCTCAACTCCCTGAGTAAAACGATATATCACTCAAGCTAGTTGAAGCCACACAATAGGATACTAGTGCCGACGCTCCTATGATACTTTCTAGCACCGCACTTATAGAACATTCTATCACTAATCATAATACATTATATCACCACACCTATAATACATTATATCACCGCACCTATAATACATTATATCACCGCACAGTACTGTACTCTATTTCTAATCATACTCTTAGTTAGATATGATTAATAGCCTACCATAGGCCTATTCCGGATGCTAATCGAAACTAGGCAATCTCAGACTGGATCTATGTCCGCCGATAAATATCAACAATTTGACACCCTAGTTTCTTTCATTGAACACAACTCGGAAAACTGCACCGATCTTTCCCACTTCAGAATTCTTGATCGACTAACTCCCGTTGTTTACCGCAACGCTTTTTATATTGAGCTGGAGTGACGTCACCAGAAATTCTAGACGCTGATCCGTCCAGAATCTGGTTTCCTCCTCCTGTTCTAGACTAACTGGAGTCAATCCGCCGTCAAATTTGCTTTCATTTGGGGAAATTCTTTGTCCCGTACATAACTAGTTCAGTCTGTGAACCACATAATTCCCCACATCACAGAATCCATCCCGCGTCTGTCCAGACTTTCCGTCTAGCATTTCAAAGGCTACTACCGCCTTGGCAGACGTTTGGCGTTGTTATTCGTTTCTCGAACAACCCACATCATAAAGATTCGCCGACCAGGGGTAGACATTTTGACGCGACGTATCTTGTTTCTCATTTAGAAATGCCGATCGTGTGTAGACAGCTTTAACGACGTATTTTTCTCAGTCTGTACAACATCAAAGGGTCGGTTGTTTTTGCAGACTAATGTCGGGTCTTGTTTATCATCGATCGCAACTAACAAGTTTATTTTCGGTGACACACATAATAACAGAACAAAGCACATATTCTTCATCACTGGCTTGCTGACTGTCGACATGCAACAAAAACTTTTCTTAAAGCGAATTGTACACGGCAATATTTGTATTGGGGTGTGAGAGAAGGCCTTTGAATATAAATGCTACAGACGTGTTTTAAGAATATCATGGATACAGAAAAGAACAAATGCATCCATACGACAAGATGTAAATATTGAAGAAGGTTGGCCACTAACGACGATAACACAAAGAAAACTTAAATATTTTGATAACTTTTGATAACATGAAAGTTTGGAGAGAACAATCATGGAACAGTACATACCCCGGAAGAGAGGAAGCGGAAGGCCAAAGAGAAGATGGGTGCATAATGTGGTAAATTATCTGCAGATGGGTGTATCGGACTCGGGACTTCTTTCTTGGGACCGAGAAGTTTCCAGGAAGGTTGTTATGGGAGCGAAGTTCTGCGAGGGACATCCTACTGAATGAATGAATGTGTGTGAGATAAAAGGCCTTCGAATATGGTAGTTCAAGGTATTTAGTGGTGCCGTAAACAGCTCCCTTGTTCATTGCCTGTCCATATCCCCACAAATCTCTTTTACGGCAGAGAGTGGATTCCAGAATCACACAGGTTGTAACCAGATACTATGTCGACCTCGGAGCCCAGGTAAATTTTCAAAATTCGCCTCGGTGCGAATTCGATCCCATGGCTACCGGTCAGCAGGCGAGGATCTGGCAACTATGCCATCCCGGATCCCGAATGTGCCATTGTTCTCTACACATCAACACTGCGCATAACAAATGTGTGCTTCCATCCTGTTTGCCACTTTTCACCTAATGATTGTCAGTAACTTACACTTGTATCCGGTATGTGTGCCGTAATAACTAGCGCATTATCCGTTAGCGGGTCCTGTGCAGAACTTTGCCTGGCTACAGCCTGTCGACATTCCCTTTATTATAGAACTTTGCCTCATTACAGCCTGTCGACATCCTCTTTATTATAGAACTTTGCCTCATTACAGCCTGTCGACATCCTCTTTATTATAGAACTTTGCCTCATTACAGCCTGTCGACATCCTCTTTATCATAGAACTTTGCCTCATTACAGCCTGTCGACATCCTCTCTATCACAGAATGTTGCCTCGTTACAGCCTGTCGACATCCTCTCTATCACAGAATGTTGCCTCGTTACAGTCTGTCAACTTCCTCTCTATCACAGAATGTTGCCTCGTTACAGTCTGTCAACTTCCTCTCTATCACAGAATGTTGCCTCGTTACAGCCTGTCGACATCCTCTCTATCACAGAATGTTGCCTCGTTACAGTCTGTCAACCTCCTCTCTATCACAGAATGTAGTCTGTCAACTTCCTCTCTATCACAGAATGTTGCCTCGTTAGAGCCTGTCGACATCCTCTCTATCATAGAATTTTGCCTCGTTACAGTCTGTCAACCTCCTCTCTATCACATAATTTCGCCTGGTTACAGCCTGTCAACTTTCTCCGTAATCCCGTATACTCTCGTGAGAAACGTGACGTGCGTGAGAAACGATAGCGGTTCTCTCCGCATCATTAACGTATGGGGTATTGAGCCGGTCGCTCAGAAAGCAATTGCAAACTACTGAGCGTAATCTTGCCAAGAAATCAATCAGCTGAAAGATGCTGATGTTGACAGCGATGTCCTGTAAAGGATATGTAACACATGTTCTGGCAGTGTCTCTGTCATGTGTAAATTGTCTATCACATCTTGAATCCATCACAAACGTGGCTTCCTCTGGTCTGTCACTCTCGTACTCCTTAGTTCATAATTATGCTTTTCAGACACTCATGTCTTCTGTTTTTTTCCTTATTCGTTCCTCTTTCGCGGAAAGTTGTTGAGATTTTCAATGTGCGCAGGTTGCACGCGAAACTGTTTTTCGCCCTCATCCGAGAGAGCTAAGTATCTGCCCACACTACCCAGGAGAACGTGTAGTATCCTGATATAATATGATGCCTGAGGAAATAATGTAATATTTTAACTGATTCAGTGCCAGGGGATAATATATCGCCTAATGGGGCCTCCCATTTGAACAGAACGACGATATACCGCCATACTATCGTCTTTGTGTTATTTGGTGTGTTTGGTGTATCTTCCGCAATGTCAAAGCTCAGGGAATGACATGTACATTATAATACTTATTCATTTGATTGTGTTCCATGTCTGGTACAAACCTACTTTTTTGTTTTGTACTGAATCAGTTAACATTACCAACATATGTCCCGGTCCTCAGTTGTATGTGTCTTAATAAGCAATGTTCCTCAATGTGGGCTGATTGTTGAGTGAATCTGTCCATTCTCTGTTCTGTTTGTTTTTCTGTTCTGTTTATACTGTTCTGTTTATACTGTTCTGTTTATACTGTTCTGTAACATTTATATTCAAACCGCTTATGTGCTTCTCTGCTGGTTTGTTAAATTCCATAACTGACACCCCGGTATTGTCACGGGAAATATGCATTGGCTGGATCTGCGCCCTTGGTGGGGTATCGCTTCATAATAAGGCAGGTGTGGTCGGGGCCTTGTGGAAGCGTGTGTATAGTGCAGAAGCACTGGTAGATAATCACGGCCTGGGGAGAATGGTGCTGCAGGGAGTGACCAGAGGATCTGGCCGACACTCAAACCACGGAAGAAAGGCCAGACGGACACATAATCAGACTACTATTGGTACCATTATTATTGGGACTCTTCGCTGGCTGTTGCAGATTAAGACGGAACACATTTTTGAATATCCCGAGTGCTGTGATGTCGGTTCGTGACTCAACTCAGCTGCACTCAACTGAAGTCAGCTCTACTCAACTCAACTCGGCTCCACTCAGCTCCACTCAACTCCAATCAACTCAAGTCAGCTCCACTAATCTCAATTCAGCTACACTCAACTCAGCCCAGCTACACTAAACCCAAATCAGCTCCACTCAACTCAGCTCAGATCTACTCAACTCAGCAACACTCAACTCAACTCAGCCACACTCAACTGAACTCAGCTACACTAAACTCAACGCATCTCCTCTCAAATCAGTTCAGCTCACTCAACTCAACCCAGCTCCACTTTCATTGTCAGAGCAATTTTTGTTCTTATTTTAATGTAGTAAGAGCATTGTTTGTTCTTATTTCAAAGTTGTCAGAACAATGCTTGTTTTTATTTTAAAGTTATCAGAGCAATTTTATTCTTATGTTAATGTTGTCAGAGCAATTTTATTCTTATATGAATGTTGTTAGAGCAATGTTTGTTCTTATTTTTATGTTGTCAGAGCAATGTTTGTTTTTATGTTTATGTTGTCAGAGCAATATTTGTTCTTATTTTAATGTTCTCAAAAGAATGTTTGGTCTTATTTCAATGCTCTTAGAGAATTGCTTATTCTTATTTTATTGCTGTCGGAGTAATGGTTGTTCTTACGGTAATGTTGTCAGAACAATGTTTGTTCTTATTTTTATGTTGTCAGGGCAGTGGTTTGCCATGTCGACATGATAAAGATGCTTGAAGATCTACAAATTGACGGAAAAGACCTTAGAGTTGTAAAAAAACATATATTGGAAACAACAAGCTACCATCAGAATTGATAATGAAGTAGGTCAATATCGGTCTATTAAGAGAGGTGTGAGACAGGGGTGTGTAATGTCTCCAGATCTTTTTTCCCTGTACAGTGAACACATTTTCAGAAATATAGAAGATATGGAAGGAATCAACATTGGGGGACGATACATCAATAACATTAGATATGCAGATGATACAGTCTTGATTGCAGACAATGAACAGGGCCTGCAAAATTTAGTAGATGCGGTTGTTTCACACAGTGAACAACTGGGTTAGAATTGAATTGTAAGAAGTCACAGATTATGGTCGTCACTAGGAAGGAAGAAATACCACAATGTAATATACAAGTAAATGGGAATATTCTTCAACAAGTGAATAGGTACAACTATCTCGGAACAGTCATAACATCTGATGGGAGATGCCTTGAACAAGAATTGCCATGGCGAAGGTAGCCCTTTGCAAGATGAAAAACATACTGACCAATAAAAATATATCAATTCAGACGAGAAAAAGAGTGGTGAAGTGCTACATCGAACCTGTACTTTTATATGGATGTGAGGCGTGGACAATGAGCAGACAAGCTGAAAAACATCTGATGGCTATAGAAATGTGGTTTCTGAGGAAAATACAAAGAATACCATGGGCAGATAGAAAAACCAATGAACAAGTCCTTCAAGAAGCAAAAGAAGATTGTAAACTGATTAGAGACAGATGTAGACAGTCAAAATATTTTGGGCATGTTATGAGAAGAAATGAATTGGAGAACTTGGTGACGACTGGCAAGATCAAAGGGAACAGACCAAGGGGAAGACCAAGAATTAAATACCTGGATGGCTTGGCCACGTGGCATGGTCGAGACAGAGACACGGAGCTGATCCACGACTCTGATGATCGAGTGAGATGGCAGAACATGACCGCCCACGCTTATCGGCATGGCACATAATGAATGAATGAAGAGCAGTGGTTGTTCTAATTTTAATTTCCGTTATTGCATTTAAAGGTTTATATGATCCCCTGCCCAGACCACCCCCAACCGCCACCCACCTTTCTCCAGTCTCACCCGCCTCCTTCCCCCTCAATCCCAAATTATTGACAGTTTGTTTGTGATATTTTCTTGATTTCTTTTTTTTTTTTTGCATTTGTTCTGTCCGTTCATTTATAAATTGGGCTTTTGCAAATCCGACAGATCCACAGGAAACATATTCAATCATTTATTCGCCTGTATTATTATTTCAGTCAACGGCAGTGGGTTTATAGCTAGTGAATGCAGTTTCACAACACCACATACCCGATTCGAAGTCAGCCGCAAATGATTTACAAGCAGATCGCTCTTTGTCGATTTTCGAAACGGTATTAAAGCGGTCGTTCAGAAAGTAATGGCAAACTACTGAACGTAAATTGTTCATAGAAAATCACAAACAGCCAATAAATGCTTGGATTGACTGAGACGTCCTGTGAAAGAATATGCAACTAGCTTCAGCTATAAATTTATGATGAGTCCACCCGGATGAAAACTCCCGGGTTGCCTTTCTCCTGCTGCATATTGGCACCCTTTATGCCAGATGTAAGACTTGTGTTCACTTCTGTTTGCATTACTCAGGCATATTCGCCACTATATGCACCTCCCTGACAGCCATCTTTACTCCAGAAGAGAAGGAGAGTGAATAGCATGCACCAGATCCAGATGCATTATAATAGGATTCATTTTTAAAGCACCTGTGACTTGGCCGGGAAATGTCATCTTCTCTGCCCCGGACTTTTGGTCTCTCCGCATCCGCTGGTCTCTACAACACAATGAACGTTCTTGTCGACATGTTACCTTCTTCTATCCTTAGCTAAAGGAGTCATATTAGTGCTCAAGCGCAGGGCAAGCCAGCCCTCCCTCTCGGCTATTACAATGGTGTTCGTAGTCTGGGTCCTTTCCTTCCCCTTGCCCTTCTTTCTGTAGAGGACACCACGCTCTGGACATTTGGGGGGGGGGGGGGCATTTCTCTAGCATGATGTCTGCCACCTTGTGGCTATGTCCAAAGGGCTGTACATAAAATACACTTAATCTTCACCAAGTGGCCTGCCAGAAGGCTTAGGCATTCATGTGTCTCCACAGACCTCTGTCCTTGGTCTTCTGGATCACCTTTGCTGATATTCCTCCATGCCACCGCCCCAATTCATCTTGGTCTTCCTCTTTTCCTTCTGATCTTTCCCGTCGTTACGATGTTCTCCATGCCTCTCTTCTCATCACATGACCAAAGAAACTGCTTGTCTCATTCTTATTGTTGTATATAATGTTCTAGCTTCATTCGCCTCTTTCATGTAGTCTTTGATAGTTTCTCTGGCAGTCCAAGGGATTGGCAACATTCGTCTCAGGAACAAGATCTCTAATAAAATACACTGACATGTGTCTATCAATATAATACCTTACATTCATCAGAAATCATCATTGTGGACAAACATAAATGTAGACAATGCACTTTGATGTTGACATATGATTGTGAGCAAATGAGATCTGTACCAGGCATGTGGCTATATACAGTTTGTGAATAATAACACTGATCTCATTAGAAGACAGGATTAAATAGGGGAAAATGTCATCTGAACTTCCTAGTGCAATTCGAGACATGTTTCTCAACAGTTTTGAATTCAGGTTTCCGTGCGTGAGTGTAGTGCGAAACACAAGTGTTTGTATGTACGTGTTTGCGTGTGCGCGTAGTACGTACTTTGCACATACATACTTATGTACATAGGTTTCGAACGGACAGACAGCCGGATGCACCGAGGGACAGACTCGGATAAGATAGAGAGAGAGAGAGAGAGAGAGAGAGAGAGAGAGAGAGAGAGAGAGAGAGAGAGAGAGAGAGAGAGAGAGAGAGAGAGAGAGAGAACTGCTATGGGCCCACACTTGTAGTCCTAAATTTAAAACATGTCTCAAAATAAAAGTATAACGTATGTGTAAGTCCGTGCCAAATTGTTGCTCTTCAAGTAGGGCAGAAGGAGTTTATTGAGTGTGTGCGCTTCCTACTGCTTGAGAAGCAGTCGGGGAAATGCTGTGCTCCACTTACCAGCTCTGTACACGCCATCGCTAATCTACATCATACCCACTCTGAGAGAGCCGCAGATTAGAAACCATTGCAAACACTCATGAAAAATGCGCCAAAGATTGCGCTGGGTTTCAAATGTTCTTTACAGCACCTTTATGGTCGCTTTTTATGACAGCAAACGGACCTTGGCGGGACCACCAAAGTTAGACCCGAGCGAAAGGCAAACTCGGTGACCTGGCTATAAAGCACGATTATCAGTCATAAACTCGAGGGTAAGTTCCCCCCAACTGGGCCCCCTAAACTGGGCGGAGTCAAATAAGACCTGAAAAATATAACGACGCGGTTGAGAGGTTCAAACGAGAACTTCAAAAAATAAAGTGTTCCAGAACGTGGTGTGTGGGCGTGGAAATCGGTGCTTGGGGGTATGTTTGTGCGTAATTTTGGTATGTGCATGTGTCTGTTGTGGGGGTCCTTAGTGTAGATATATATATGTGGCTGTGATGTATATGTGGGGTCATTGGTGTAGATATATGTGTGGCTGTAGTGTATATGTGGGGGTCATTGGTGTAGATATATGTGTGGCTGTGGTGTATATGAGTGGGTATCATTAGTGTAGATATATATATGGCTGTGGTGTATATGTGGGGGTCATTGGTGTAGAATATGTGTGGCTGTAGTGTATATGTGGGGGTCATTGGTGTAGATATATGTGTGGCTGTGGTGTATATGAGTGGGTATCATTAGTGTAGATATATATATGGCTGTGGTGTATATGTGGGGGTCATTGGTGTAGATATATGTGTGGCTGTGGTGTATATGTGGTGTAGGTATATATGTGGCTGTGATGTATATGTGGGGGTCATTGGTGTAGATATATGTGTGGCTGTGGTGTATATGTGGTGTAGGTATATATGTGGCTGTGATGTATATGTGGGGGTCATTGGTGTAGATATATGTGTGGCTGCGATGTGTATGTGTGGGGGTCCTTAGTGTAGATATATATGTGGCTGTGGTATATATGTGTGGGGGTCATTGGTGTAGATATATGTGTGGCTGTGGTGTGTATGTGTGGGGTATCCTTAGTGTAGATATATATGTGGCTGTGGTGTATATGTGGGGGTCATTGTTGTATATATATATATATATATATATATATATATATATATATATATATATATATATATATATATATATATATATATGCGGCTGCGATGTATATGTGTGGGGGTCCTTAGTGTAGATATATATGTGGCTGTGGTGTATATGTGTGGGAGTCCTTAGTGTAGATAAAGGTGTTTGGTGTAATGTGTGTTTGGGGAGGGGGGGGGGGGTTCCTTTGGTTAGATATGTTACTGATTGGGTCCTTTGGTTAGATATGTAACTGATTGCGGTGTATACAGTCTATCAGGAAGTGTTTGTTTGTGTAAACTTGTCCGAGTCTATTTGTATGCGCCTCGTGTATATCAGTGATGTGTTATTTTATGTAAACAAATGCAATTGTATATCTGCATGCACATAAATAGCAAACTGTTAGTTGTATATCATTTACAAGACGTTGTACCCAACCCTGGTATTTATTGGCTGCTCGTCATTTACTATGCATCTTTACTTCAGAAGTATATCACTGCTGACTGCTTATACCATGGAAATCAATTCAAAGTGGTCTGATTCTAAATCGTACGCGGCTGACTTCGAACCACCAACTCGGTGTGTTGGGGAATGATAAAACTGCGCGTCTCATTATCCTCTAATCTACAGCGGAAGCAACGGATCGTACAATTGTCTAGTAAATCGCAAACAGTCAATGAAAGCTGGGCTCACTCACAACGTCCTGAAAAAAGACATGCAATATATACGTATATATTATAAAGTTAGTCGAAAGATCATCCTCATTGCACATCGAACCAATCAGTCCATAAGTGCTCGGATCCCCTCCTCAGCAAATCCCGCAGCGTGTAGCGGCTAACGACACCAGTTCTGTGTTGGTTTATCAATCTTCTTTGGCTTCCTGCGTAGTGTTCTTGTTTGGCCACCCCTCTTTTAATTTGCTGTTCTCGCAGTCTGACCATGGTTGTGGATTCACAGTCATCACTTGGTTCACGCAAAAGTTTTACTTCTCGTAGCGCATTCAGTACGTCAGCCTGGTCCATGGCGCGCCCGCCCTCCACCGTAGCCTCACCTGCGAGCTTGTCAGCCCACTCAAATCCTTGTACTCCCGCATGCCCTGGCACGAAGATGAAACTAATCTTTGCCAGCCGAGACCGCTCCAGAGGCAGCAACCATTCTCTTCGGATCGACCCCTCCTCTATCCTCTTGATCATGTTCATTGAGTCGCTAAGGAAACATGCCCTAATGAATGTCTGTGTCTCGAGCCATGTTATTGCTTTACTTACTGCCATGACTTCCATAGTCAGGCTACTTGTGGTTTCAGTGAAAGCACCAGAGTCCTCCTTCACAATTCTCCCTCCGGCCCGAGCCGTAAAGGCCCATGAGCTTCTCACATGTCGGACGACCGACCCATCTGTGTAGATGACAGCATCACCGTCTAGCGAATTCTCGAAAATCAACGCTTGTACTTCAGCCTCCACAGCAGCCGGATTTTCCTGTCTGCATTTTCTATCTAGTTGGATGCAAACTGAAAAGGATGTGCAGAAATCTGTTGGCACTTGTACCCACTCCTCGCCAGGTTCTAAGTCCTCAAGTGAACACACCTGTTGAAGAATGTCTTCGGCTTGACCCATCCACGACCGTCCTCTTTTTAACCTGCTGCCCTTCACCTTCATAATTTCACTATGCAGTGGATGCTGTGTGTTTGCGTTAATTCTGAGGTAGGCGCGTGCCCTGCAAACTTGTATTCTCTCTTCAATGGTTGGAAAATCAAGAAGGTAGCGCATCGCCCTGCATGCTGTATCTCTTGTACATCCAAGAATAATGCGCATAGCTTCATTCTGTATCCTTTCCATCCTTTCTATCTGCTTACGGCTGAGAGGATTGCCATTGCATACTCAAAAACAGACATGACCAGCCCCTCGTACAGAAGACATAGATGGCGCTGCTCACAGTTTGCTGCCGCCATCACCCGCATCGCAGCCAAACCCCGCTTGGCCTTTGTTATCACCTGGTCTATGTGCTCATTATAAGCAAGGCTTCGATCAAACCGTATCCCCAGGTAATTCATTGCCTGCATTCTTTCCACCATCTCTGAACACAGCTTTACAGTTGGTGTTGGAGTGTTGACAATATGATTATTCAACGAGAACCAAGTCACTTGCGGTCTCTGTTTGTATATATTATAAAGGCTGTACTTAGCCTTTGTCGACCAAGAAAAGGCATTTGATAGAGAAGATAGAAACAAGCTGTGGGAAATCCTTAAACAATATGGTGTGAGTACACATCTAATAAACCTATGTAGAAGCGTATACAACAACAGTGAACAGAGAGCAACTGGAGGACACTCAGAACCCTTCACCATAAGATCTGGAGTACGACAAGGTTGTGTCCTGTTCCCTTCTCTTGTTCATAACATATATAGACAGCATATGTAAAGAAACCAGCCAAACAGAGACCGCAAGAATACCGCATAACGAGAACACAGAAGAAGAACCATCTGCAAATCTAACCATTTGAGAGCTCCTGTTTACGAACGACCAAGCACTAATAGCAAAATCAGAAGCTGAATTACAAGACCACTTGAATAGTCTAAACGAAATGTGTAGGGAACATAACATGAAAATTAGCACAAGCAAAGCAGAGGTAATGACTATAATTAAAGAAGAAATAAACAATAACAATTCACCTAAACGGACATCCCTTGAAACAAGTAAAGAGTTTCAAGTACCTTTTTTTTTTTTTTAATTCGCATATCCTTTTACAGGACATCGCTGTCAACAGCAGCATCTTTCAGCTGTCCGTTGATTTCTTGGCAAGATTACGCTCAGTAGTTTTCAAGTACCTAGGAAGTATAATATCATCAAATGGCAGATCATAAGACGAGATCGAAAATAGATGCAATAAGGCAGACCAACTCATTGAACAAATGGCACCAATACTAAAGAACAAACATGTATTAATAACTACTAAGAAAGCACTTTACAATACAATCTTCCTACCAACTCTATGCTACCAATGCCAAACCTTGACAATGACAGAAAAAGAGAAAAGAAAAATCACAACAACAGAAATGAGATTCCTGAGAAGAATACTCAACGTATCAAGAAGAGATAAGATCAGAAATGAAGAAATCAGGACTAAAGTGGGGTTATAGCAGCACTAGATGTTATTAGAAAGCAGCAAGTCAAATGGTTTGGCCATGCAAGTAGGTTACCATTCAACAGCATACCACAACAAGCAATGATGTACAGACCAGATGGAAACAGAGGAAGGGGCCGACCACGTAAACGTTGGACGGAGGGAATAGCAGAGTCCATGGGAATATCGATACATGAAGCCCACAAGCGGGCACTCTCATGATGTTTATACTTCACCTCGACACCGCAAGGTACAAGAGGAACATGATGAGATGAGATATTATATATTTTTAACTGATTAAATACCTTGGGATGATTTATCGTCTTAATTGATTTTCCGTATCTGCCATGGGTTTATATACAGCAGTTTTCCCTATGCAATCCCCTGTAATTTGATATATAGTACATCACGACTTCTAAAATATTCACAACTGGTAAGACATAACTGTGAAACACACCTACTTCCCATTTTCTGCCAGCCATTATGTTTAGTCCAAACCTACTTTTTGTTTGGCTTTGAATCTGTTAATTTGTGTTAATATATAACATATATGTCACTGATTTGTTAGCATCTGAATAATTATGCGATTAAATGTATATGCGTCTATACGCATATTAGTGATTTGTGAAATTGAGTCAATGTTTGGGTCACTGCTTTTATTTATATGTTGTGTGTACGTTATTTTGTGTCAATATTTGCAACTCTGTGTTTGTGTCTATGTGTATTTGTCTATATGTATATCACTAGGAAGTTAGTTTGTGTACATATGTGCGCCTCTGTGTGTATGTGCATATGAGAGAGCAGTTAGTTTTTGTACATATATGCGACTCTGTGTTTATGTCTATGCGTCTGCTACCGGTATCATTACTATTCAGACTCTTCGCTGGCTGTTGAAGATAAAGACGAAGCACGCATGTGAATATCCCGAGTGCTGTGATGTCGGTTCCTGACTCAACTCAACTCAGCTCTAGCGGGTTAGTGTGCGTAAATATATGTATATGTTTATGTGTATATCAGTGCGGGATAGTGTGAATAAATGTCTGTATGTATATCAGTGAGAGTTAAGTGCGTCTAAATATATGTATGACTAGGCGTATATTAGTGAGGGTTAGTGTATGTTAATATATGTATATGACATGGTGTTTATTATGAGGTTTAGTGTGTGTATCGGGTAGCGGGGTAGGGGTATCCCCTATCAAAGGAGAAGTAAGGTGCCCTCCTTCCCTCTGCTAGCCTACGGGACACCCTTTGGCAAGGTGGAGTACCCGTTTAGCCCCCCCCCCCCCCTCTCCCCAACAGGGTAACGTGAAGCCATGCTAGCAGGTGGTGGATTGGACTTGGGAGCAGCCGACAGATAGTTGTTGGTTATGGTTTCAAGTCATTGACGGTGGGCAGAGGATCTCTCAATAGAGACAATGGCTACGGTCATCCGATCAGTATGGTCACTACCAGGAAGGAAGAATGGTAGACTTCCCTCCTTATTGATTCCCAGACAGAGGAGGCTCGTCAGCCTTGGTTGGTGTCTCTTCTAAGAGAGGGAACTCTAAATCTCAAACCTCCGCTGCTTTGCGGGTATACCAGTATGGGAAAGGCTTCGGGAGTAAACCCTGAGGACAAATCCGGAGATGGAGTCCCTAAGGCAGTTCATGTTGTACACAACATAGTTGCAACTCCTGCGACGGCACCGATGCCAAGTTGCATTGGCTACTGCCTTTCCCTTGGTCAACATCGGCGACGTGGAGAGGGGGAACCTGCTACTGGGCAACAGCTGGTTCTCCGATTTCCATTGCCCAGGCTTGCGCCCTGAAGAGGTCACGTCATCACTTTCGCATCGGACTATACAGTCACCAGCGGTGCTGCCAGGTGCCTCCCTAGCGGCACAACTCTATAGAATTTCAGGACTAAAAGAGGCCTACTAGTCTGTGTAAATATCTGTATATGACTAGGTGTGTATTATGAGAGTTAGAGTGTGTAAATATCTGTATATGACTAGGTGTGTATTATGGGAGTTAGAGTGTGTAAATATCTGTATATGACTAGGTGTGTATTATGAGAGTTTTTTTTTTTTTTTTTGCATATCCTTTACAGGACATCGCTGTCAACAGCAGCATCTTTCAGCTGTCTGTTGATTTCTTGGCAAGATTACGCTCAGTAGTTTGCCATTGCTTTCTGAGCGGCCGGCTCAGTATCCCGCAAGTCACCAGCGGGGGTCGAACCATTATGAGAGTTAGAGTGTGTAAATATCTGTATATGACCAGGTGTGTATTATGAGTGTTAGAGTGTGTAAATATCTGTATTTGACCAGGTGTGTATTATGAGAGTTAGAGTGTGTAAATATCTGTATTTGACCAGGTGTGTATTATGAGTGTTAGAGTGTGTAAATATCTGTATATGACTAGGTGTGTATTATGAGAGTTAAAGTGTGTAAATATCTGTATGTGACCAGGTGTGTATTATGAGAGTTAGAGTGTGTAATATCTGTATATGACTAGGTGTGTATTATGAGAGTTAGAGTGTGTAAATATCTGTATATGACTAGGTGTGTATTATGAGAGTTAGAGTGTGTAAATATCTGTATATGACTAGGTGTGTATTATGAGAGTTAGAGTGTGTAAATATCTGTATATGACTAGGTGTGTATTATGAGAGTTAAAGTGTGTAAATATCTGTATATGACCAGGTGTGTATTATGAGTGTTAGAGTGTGTAAATATCTGTATATGACTAGGTGTGTATTATGAGAGTTAGAGTGTGTAAATATCTGTATATGACTAGGTGTGTATTATGAGTGTTAGAGTGTGTAAATATCTGTATATGACTAGGTGTGTATTATGAGAGTTAGAGTGTGTAAATATCTGTATATGACTAGGTGTGTATTATGAGAGTTAGAGTGTGTAAATATCTGTATATGACTAGGTGTGTATTATGAGAGTTAGAGTGTGTAAATATCTGTATATGACTAGGTGTGTATTATGAGAGTTAGAGTGTGTAAATATCTGTATATGACTAGGTGTGTATTATGAGAGTTAGAGTGTGTAAATATCTGTAAATGACTAGGTGTGTTATTTGAGAGTTAGAGTGTGTAAATATCTGAAAATGACTAGGTGTGTATTATGAGAGTTAGAGTGTGTAAATATCTGTATATGACTAGGTGTGTATTATGAGAGTTAGAGTGTGTAAATATCTGTATATGACTAGGTGTGTATTATGAGAGTTAGAGTGTGTAAATATCTGTATATGACCAGGTGTGTATTATGAGAGTTAGAGTGTGTAAATATCTGTATATGACTTGGTGTGTATTATGAGAGTTAGAGTGTGTAAATATCTGTATATGACTAGGGTGTATTATGAGAGTTAGAGTGTGTAAAATCTGTATATGACTAGGTGTGTATTATGAGAGTTAGAGTGTGTAAATATCTGTATATGACTAGGTGTGTATTATGAGAGTTAGAGTGTGTAAATATCTGTATATGACCTAGGTGTGTATTATGAGGAGTTAGAGTGTGTAAATATCTGTATATGACCAGGTGTGTATTATGAGAGTTAGATGTGTAAATATCTGTAGTATGACCTAGGGTGTTTATTATGAGAGTTAGAGTGTGTAAATATCTGTATATGACCAGGTGTTATTATGAGAGTTAGAGTGTGTAAATATCTGTATATTGACCAGGTGTGTATTATGAGAGTTAGAGTGTTGTAAATATCTGTATATGACTAGGTGTGTATTATTGAAGATGTTAGAGTGTGTTGTAAATATCCTGTATATGACTAGGTGTGTATTATGAGAGTTAGAGTGTGTAAATATCTGTATATGACTAGGTGTGTATTATGAGAGTTAGAGTGTGTAAATATCTGTATATGACCATGGTTGTTATTATGAGAGTTAGAGTGTGTAAATATCTGTATATGACTAGGTGTGTATTATGAGAGTTAGAGTGTGTAAATATCTGTATATGACCTAGGTGTGTATTATGAGAGTTAGAGTGTGTAAATATCTGTATATGACTATGGTGTTTATTATGAGAGTTAGAGTGTGTAAATATCTGTATATGACTAGGTGTGTATTATGAGAGTTAGAGTGTGTAAATATCTGTATATGACTAGGTGTGTATTATGAGTAGTTAGAGTGTGTAAATATCTGTATATGACCTAGGTGTGTATTATGAGAGTTAGAGTGTGTAAATATCTGTATATGACTAGGTGTGTATTATGAGGTTAGAGTGTGTAAATATCTGTATATGACAGGTGTGTATTATGAGAGTTAGAGTGTGTAATATCTGTATATGACTAGGTGTGTATTATGAGAGTTAGAGTGTGTAAATATCTGTATATGACTAGGTGTGTATTATGAGTGTTAGAGTGGTGTAAATATCTGTTATATGACTAGGTGTGTATTATGAGAGTTAGAGTGTGTAAATATCTGTATATGACTAGGTGTGTATATGAGAGTCTAGAGTGTGTAAATATCTGTATATGACTAGGTGTGTATTATGAGATGTTAGAGTGTGTAAATATCTGTATATGACTAGGTGTGTATTATGGAGAGTTAGAGTGTGTAAATATCTGTATATGACTAGGTGTGTATTATGAGAGTTAGAGTGTGTAAATATCTGTATATGACCAGGTTGGTATTATGAGAGTTAGAGTGTGTAAATATCTGTATATGACCAGGTGTGTATTATGAGAGTTAGAGTGTGTAAATATCTGTATATGACTAGGTGTGTATTATGAGAGTTAGAGTGTGTAAATATCTGTATATGACCAGGTGTGTATTATGAGAGTTAGAGTGTGTAAATATCTGTATATAAACCAGGTGTGTATTTAAAGTTAGAGTGTGTAAATATCTGTATATGACTAGGTGTGTATTATGAGAGTTAGAGTTGAAAATTTCTGTATAGACTAGGTGTGTATTATGAGAGTTAGAGTGTGTAAATATCTGTATATGACTAGTGTGTATTATGAGAGTTAGAGTGTGTAAATATCGTATATGACTAGGTGTGTATTAGAGAGTTAGAGTGTGTAATATCTGTATATGACCAGGTGTGTATTATGAGAGTTAGAGTGTGTAAATATCTGTATATGACTAGGGTGTATTATAAGTTAGAGTGTGTAAATATCTGTATATGACTTGGTGTTTATTATGAGAGTTAGAGTGTGTAATATCTGTATATGACCAGGTGTGTATTATGAAGTTAGAGTGTGAAAATATCTGTATATAAACCAGGTGTGTATTATGAGAGTTAGAGTGTGAAAATATCTGTATATGACTTGGTGTTTATTATGAGAGTAGAGTGTGAAAATATCTGTATATGACCAGGTGTGTATTATGAGAGTTAGAGTTTTAAATTTTATATGACTAGGTGTGTATTATGAGAGTTAGAGTGTGAATATCTGTATATGCCCAGGTGTATTATGAGAGTTAGAGGTGTAAATTTGTATATGACCAGGTGTGTTTTTGGAAGTTAGAGTGTGTAAATATCTGTATATGACCAGGTGTGTATTATGAAGTTAGAGTGTGTAATATCTGTATATGACCAGGTGTGTTTTATGAGAGTTAGAGTGTGTAAACATCTGTATATGACTGGTGTTTTTTATGAGAGTTAGAGTGTGTAAATTTTGTATATGATAGGGGGTGTATTATGAGATTTTGAGTGTGTAAATATCTGTATATGACCAGGTGTGTATTATGAGAGTTAGAGTGTGTAAATATCTGTATATGACTTGGTGTGTATTATGAGAGTTAGAGTGTGTAAATATCTGTATATGACTTGGTGTTTATTATGAGAGTTAGAGTGTGTAAATATCTGTATATGACTAGGTGTGTATTATGAGAGTTAGAGTGTGTAAATATCTGTATATGACTAGGTGTATTATGAGTTTAGAGTGTGTAAATATCTGTATATGAGTGACTTGGTGTGTATTATGAGAGTTAGAGTGTTGTAAATATCTGTATATGACTTGGTGTTTATTATGAGTTAGAGTGTGTAAATATCTGTATATGACCAGGTGTGTATTATGAGAGTTAGAGTGTGTAAATATCTGTATATGACCAGGTGTGTATTATGAGAGTTAGAGTGTGTAAATATCTGTATATGACTTGGTGTTTATTATGAGAGTTAGAGTGTGTAAATATCTGTATATGACTAGGTGTGTATTATGAGAGTTAGAGTGTGTAAATATCTGTATATGACTAGGTGTGTATTATGAGAGTTAGAGTGTGTAAATATCTGTATATGACTTGGTGTTTATTATGAGAGTTAGAGTGTGTAAATTCTGTATATGACCAGGTGTGTATATGAGAGTTAGAGTGTGTAAATATCTGTATATGACTAGGTGTGTATTATGAGAGTTAGAGTGTGTAAATATCTGTATATGACTAGGTGTGTATTATGAGAGTTAGAGTGTGTAAATATCTGTATATGACCAGGTGTGTATTATGAGAGTTAGAGTGTGTAAATATCTGTATATGACTAGGTGTGTATTATGAGAGTTAGAGTGTGTAAATATCTGTATATGACTAGGTGTGTATTATGAGTGTTAGAGTGTGTACATATCTGTATATGACTAGGTGTGTATTATGAGAGTTAGAGTGTGTAAATATCTGTATATGACTAGGTGTGTATTATGAGAGTTAGAGTGTGTAAATATCTGTATATGACTAGGTGTGTATTATGAGAGTTAGAGTGTGTAAATATCTGTATATGACCAGGTGTGTATTATGAGAGTTAGAGTGTGTAATATCTGTATATGACTAGGTGTGTATTATGAGAGTTAGAGTGTGTAAATATCTGTATAGACTAGGTGTGTATTATGAGAGTTAGAGTGTTGTAATATCTGTATATGACCAGGTGTGTATTATGAGAGTTAGAGTGTGTAAATATCTGTATATGACTAGTGTGTAATTATGAGAGTTAGAGTGTGTAAATATCTGTATATGACCAGGTGTGTATTATGAGAGTTAGAGTGTGTAATATCTGTATATGACTAGGTGTGTATTATGAGAGTTAGAGTGTGTAAATATCTGTATATGACTAGGTGTGTATTATGAGAGTTAGAGTTTGTAAATATCTGTATATGACTGGGTGTGTATTATGGAGTTAGAGTGTGTAAATATCTGTATAGGACTAGGTTGTATTATGAGAGTTAGAGTGTGTAAATATCTGTATATGACCAGGTGTGTATTATGAGAGTTAGAGTGTGTAAATATCTGTATTTTGACTAGGTGTGTATTATGAGATTTTAGAGTTGTAAATATCTGTATATGACTTGGTGTTTATTATGAAGTTAGAGTGTGTAAATATCTGTATATACTAGGTGTGTATTATGAGAGTTAGAGTGTGTAAATATCTGTATATGACTTGGTGTTTATTATGAGAGTTAGAGTGTGTAAATATCTGTATTTTATAGGTGTGTATTAGGTGTTAGAGTGTGTAAATATCTATATGACTTGGTGTTTATTATGAGAGTTAGAGTGTGTAAATATCTGTATATGACTAGGTGTGTATTATGAGTGTTAGAGTGTGTAAATATCTGTATATGACTAGGTGTGTATTATGAGAGTTTTTTTTTTTTGTGCATATCCTTTACAGGACATCACTGTCAACAGCAGCATCTTTCAGCTGTCTGTTGATTTCTTGGCAAGATTACGCTCAGGAGTTTGCCATTGCTTTCTGAGCAGCCGGCTCACATCCCCCGTAAGTTACCGACACGATTCGAACCACTGCTGATTCTCACCGTCGTCACGTTACTTACGAGAGTATACGAGATTACGGAGGAAAGTCGTTAACCTCTAGGCCAGGAAGCCGGCATTGTGAGGGTTAGAGTGTGTAAATATCTGTATATGACTAGATACAAGATAGACATGTAAATCTGGGACAGAGTTGAGTCTAAGGCCATGGGCCCGATTATACTGGTCCTTTTTCAATTCCCCCTCAGTAAAAATCACAGAATTTTCTGGAAACGATAAAAGCGTTCTGCCAGATACTGACCACATCGAGGTCTGATGGCAGAGTAGCGGGTTCATTTCCACTGACGGTTAGTCCGGCTTAAAAGTTCAGAAAGCAACGCGCATGAGTCTATAGTTGAGTACTAAGCAGCGTTTGTGCTTGCATTGGCACAGCATGCAGTATTCTGACATCATCATTAGCGAAATAATGCTATAGCGGTGAGACTTAGTTACATATCCGTTACAGGACGTCGCAGTCAATCCCAACATTTATCGGCTGTTTGTGAGTTGGCTATTGTAGTATGTATAGTGTGTGTCATTAGAATATTGCGAATACACTGGACTGTATGGGTAAATTACGATTCCTTTGAAATGGCCAATGAAAGTATAACACTTATATAGAACATACAACATATAAGAAACAAACAACAATCTTTGGTCATGTTACGAGATGAAATGCACTGGAAAACATCGTGCCGATTGGAAAAACCAGAAGGAAGAGAGGCAGGTAGAGAGAAGGTAGGCTGGAGGAAAAAAGATAATCTAATGGAAGAATATAATTAGCAGAGTTGATGCAGAACACTAAACACGGAGATGTGTGGAGAGACGGGGACACTAAACACGGAGATGTGTGGAGAGACGGGGACACTAAACACGGAGATGTGTGGAGAGACGGGGACACTAAACACGGAGATGTGTGGAGAGACGGGGACAAATAAACACGGAGATGTGTGGAGAGAGACGGGACACTAAACACGGAGAGATGTGTGGAGAGACGGGGACAACTAAACACGGAGATGTGTGGAGAGCACGGGGGCACTAAACACGGAGATGTGTGGAGAGACGGGGACACTAAACACGGAGATGTGTGGAGAGACCGGGGACACTAAACACGGAGATGTGTGGAGAGACGGGGACACTAAACACGGAGATTTTTGGAGAGACGGGACACTAAACACGGAGATGTGTGGAGAGACGGGGACACTAAACACGGAGATTGGTGGAGAGACGGGGACACTAAACACGGAGATGTGTGGGAGAGACGGGGACACTAACACGAGATGTTGTGGGGAGACGGGGGCACTAAACACGGAGATGTGTGGAGAGAACGGGGACACTAAAACGGAGATGTGTGGAGAGACGGGACACTAAACACGGAGATGTGTGGAGAGACGGGGACACTAAACACGGAGATGGTGGAGAGGGCGGGGACACTAAACACGGAGATGTGTGGAGAGACGGGGACACTAACACGGAGATGTTTGGAGAGACGGGGACACTAAACACGGAGATGTGTGGAGAGACGGGGACACTAAACACGGAGATTGTGTGGAGAGACGGGGACACTAAACACGGAGATGTGTGGAGAGACGGGGACACTAAACACGGAGATGTGTGGAGAGACGGGACACTAAACACGGAGATGTGTGGAGAGACGGGGACACTAAACACGGAGATGTGTGGAGAGACGGGGACACTAAACACGGAGATGTGTGGAGAGACGGGGACACTAAACACGGAGATGTGTGGAGAGACGGGGACACTAAACACGGAGATGTGTGGAGAGACGGGGACACTAAACACGGAGATGTGTGGAGAGGACGGGGACACTAAACACGGAGATGTGTGGAGAGACGGGGACACTAAACACGGAGATGTGTGGAGAGACGGGGACACTAAACACGGAGATGTGTGGAGAGACGGGGACACTACACCGGAGATGTGTGGAGAGACGGGGGACACTAAACACGGAGATGTGTGGAGAGACGGGGACACTAAACACGGAGATGTGTGGAGAGAGGGGGACACTAAACACGGCGATGTGTGGAGAGACGGGGACACTAAACACGGAGATGTGTGGAGAGAGGGGGACACTAAACACGGAGATGTGTGGAGAGACGGGGACACTAAACACGGAGAGTGTGGGAGAGAGGGGACACTAAACACGGAGATGTGTGGAAGAGACGGGGACCTAAACACGGAGATGTGTGGAGAGACGGGACACTAAACACGGAGATGTGTGGAGAGACGGGGACACTAAACACGGAGATGTGTGGGAGACGGGACACTAAACACGGAGATGTGTGGAGAGACGGGGACACTAACACGGAGATGTGTGGAGAGACGGGGACACTAAACACGGAGATGTGTGGAGAGACGGGGACACTAAACACGGAGATGTGTGGAGAGACGGGGACACTAAACACGGAGATGTGTGGAGAGACGGGGACACTAAACACGGAGATGTGTGGAGAGACGGGGACACTAAACACGGAGATGTGTGGAGAGACGGGGACACAAAAACCGGAGATGTGTGGAGAGACGGGGACACTAAACACGGAGATGTGTGGAGAGACGGGACACTAAACACGGAGATGTGTGGAGAGACGGGGACACTAAACACGGAGATGTGTGGAGAGACGGGGACACTAAACACGGAGATTGTGTGGAGAGACGGGGACACTAAACACTGAGATGTGTGGAGAGACGGGGACACTAAACACGGAGATGTGTGGAGAGACGGGGACACTAAACACGGAGATGTGTGGAGAGACGGGGACGCCTTGGCCAGCCTGCAGAACACATGCTGGTACTGCTGATGATGTGTTATTGCATTAACTGACGATATCTCAGACAAGTATTGTGATACCTAACACAGTTACCGTGATACCTCAGACAGTTGCTGTGATACCTCAGACGGTTGATGTGATACCTCAGACAGTTGCTGTGATACTTAAGATAGTTTCTGTGATACCTACTGTATGCCTTACATTGTTACTGTGATACGTAAGACAGTTACTGTGATACCCCAGACAGTTACTGTATGCCTCATACAGTTACTGTAATACCTCAGACAGTTACTGTTATACACCATGAAGTTATTATGATACCCCAGAGAGTTACTGTGATACTTCAGACAGTTACTGTAAACCCCCAGATAGTTACTGTGATATCCCAGACAGCTACAGTAAAACCTCAGATAGTTACTGTGATATCTCACACAGTTACAGTGATACCTCAGACAGTTACAGTGATACCTCAGACAGTTACAGTGATATTTCAGACAGTTACAGTGATACTTCAGACAATTTGTGTGATACCTTAGACAGTTACTGTGTTACCTCAGACAATTACTGTAAAACGCAAGACATTTGCTGTGATATTTCAGAAAGTAACTGTGATACCTTAAACAGTTACTTAGATACCTCAGACAGTTATTGTGATATCTCAGACAGTTACTGTTATACCTCAGACAGTTATTGTGATACCTCAGATAATTGGTGTGATACCTCAGACAATTGGTGTGAAGCCTCAAACAGGTAATGTGATTCCTCAGACAGTTACAATGATACCTCAGACAATTGGTGTGATACCTCAGACAGTTATTGTGATACCTCAGACAGTTAGAGTGATACATAAGACAGTTACTGCTATACCTCAGACAGTTAATGTAATATCTCAGACAGTTACAGCAAAACCTCAACAGTTATTGTGATACCTTAGACAGTTACTGTGATATCTCAGACAGTTACTGTAAAACCTCAGACAGTTACAGTGATACCTCATATAATTGGTGTGATACCTGAGATAGTTACTGTGATACTTCAGACAGTTACTGTGATACTTCAAACAGTTGCCAGACAGTTACTGTGATAGCTCAGAAAGTTACTGTGATAGCTCAGACAGTTACCGTGATACCTCAGACAGTTCCTGTGAATCTCTGACAGTTGCTGTGATATCTCAGAGAGTTATTGCGAACATCAGACAGTTGTTGTGATATGTCATACAGTTACTGTAATACCTTTGATAGCTTGTGTGATATTTCAGACACTTAGTGTTATACCTCAGACGGTTACAGTGATACCTCAGACAGTTACTGTAAAACCTCAGACAGTTACTGTGATATCTCAGACAGTTTCTGTGATACCTGAGACAGTTACTATAATGCCTCAGACAGTTGCTGTGATATCTCAGAGAGTTACTGTGACCTTCAGACAGTTGCTGTGATATCTCAGACAGTCACTGTGATACCTTAGACAGTTCGTGTGACATTTCAGGCATTTAGTGTTATATCTCAGACGGTTACTGTGATACCTCAGAGAGGTACTGTGTTATCCTCAAACAGTTTCTGTGTTTTCGCCTCACCTAGACACTTATAACTTAAATGTAAACAGAACCAGGGGGTCGCGGTAGCTCAGTGTCTAGCACGCTTGCTTGCCAGTCCGGTAGTCATGGGGTTAAAACCCTTCACGAAGATTAAAATTGTTCAGTCACCTCACCCCCCCCCCCCCGTATACCCAGCCTCAGATAGGTACCAGGACATTTCCCGGGCAGTAAAGGCGGTGGTTTGATGTTGACCAGATCACCAGTTGAGTGCCGGTTGGTCTAAGATAGATAACACCAAATACCTAATACACATCATGGCGTAAACATGAATCGTTTACTTCCAATTTCTTGTCCTGGACTGAAAGGCTTAATTTGTGTGAGTGTGTGTATGTGTGGTGTCTGTTTTATATGCTCTATTGCACATAAGAGCTCAGTTTCCCTGCCAAAGAACAAAGGAGCGCCTCACGGCAATGAATGCGCCACGTCGTTATCATGCTACAGGTCCCTTGCAGAACGTCACCCTCGTCTCCATTTTTACCATGTTGCCTGCCTCGTGCATTTTCAAGTCTCCAGGTGTCTGCAATGTCCTGAGTCCATGTACGCGCTGGGTGACTCTGTTCTCTTCCTCAAGTTACTACGCCTGCCATCATTGTCCTTTTCAAGCCGCTGTAACATTTAATATAGCCTAAGAGTTTCAGTTTCTGATATATGATGCTGTTTATAATCGCATCAGCTCATGAGCATATTCAAATATGGGTATATCAGAATGATATATGATGTAAGTGTTTTGTTTTCTTGGCTGGTTTTTAGTTTTGAAACTTTGCCATGACACCGACCTCCTCGTCCTTCATTTTCCAGTTTCAGCTGGTGACGATGGCATGAACGGAAGCCCTGAGTTTTCACTTGTATCCAGTGACGTTGGACATCGGAGCTACCAATTCAATGTCGGCCAGTGAAGGTTGAGAGTACAGTCGTCTGTTCCTCATTATCATGTTGAGATACACATGGTTTCTGGTCTTCTTCGATCACTGGAGGGGAACGTACATAAAAGTGACACCGGCGGGTGAGTTCTACACTATACACACAGACAATCCGACATAGCGATGAGTGCTCAAACGGAAGTACAGATGGGTGGATGGATGCATGGATGGATGGATGCATGGATGTGTCGGTGCATGCAAGGAAGAACGGACGGATAGATGGATGAATGGTTAGATGGATTGATGGATGAATGCATGGATGTATCGGTGCATGCAAGGAAGAACGGACGGATAGATGGATGAATGGTTAGATGGATTGATGGATGGATGCATGGATGTGTCGGTGCATGCAAGGAAGAACGGACGGATAGATGGATGAATGGTTAGATGGATTGATGGATGGATGCATGGATGTGTCGGTGCATGCAAGGAAGAACGGACGGATAGATGGATGAATGGTTAGATGGATTGATGGATGGATATATGCATGGCTGCATACATGGAAGGACGTGCGGACAGATGGGTGGATGAATGCGTGGATGGATGAATTAATGGATTAATGAATGGGTCCATGGACTGACGGACTGACAGATGGATGGAAAGATGAATGGATGGATGCATTTATGCATACATGGACGGACACACCGATGGATGGATGGAAGGACCGATGGGAGGATAGACTAAAAGATGAATGGATGGATGGATGGATGGATGGATGGATGGGTGGATGGATGGGTGGATGCAAGGACGGACGGACAGATGGATAAATGGCTGGATGGATGGATGGATGGATGGATGGGTGGATGGATGGATGGGTAGATATAAGGATTAATGCATGGATTGATGCATGGGCGGACGAACGTGCGGACAGATGGGTAGATGAATGGGTGGATGGATGGATGGATGGATGGATGGATTAATAGATGGATCCATGAACGAACAGACTGACAGATGGATGGAAGGATGGATGGATGAATGGATGGATGCATTCATGCATGCATGGACTGACGGACCAATGGATTGATGGATGGATGGACCGATGGGTGGATAGACTGAAAGATGAATGGATGGATGGATGGATGGATGGATGGATGGATGGATGGATGAATTGGAAGAAAGTAGTTAGGCAAACAGACAGACAGACAAACAAACAGATATGTGTTCACACAACTTCCATTGTGATTATCTGTCACTCAACTCTGCCACTGTAATTATTAATCACCCTCATCTACCGCTGTGATTATCTGTCACCCACATCTACCACTGTGATTATTTATCACCCACACCTACCACTGTGATTATTTATCACCCACACCTACAACTGTGCTTATTTATCACCCACACCTACCACTGTGATTATTTATCACCCAAATATTCCACAGTGACTATTTATCACCCACATCTACCACTGTAATTATTTATCACCCACATCTACCACTGTGATTATTTATCGCCCACATCTACCACTGTGATTATTATCACCCACATATGCCACTGTGATTATCTGTCACCCACATCTACACTGTGATTTTGTCACCCATATCTGCCACTGTGAGTATGTGTCACCCACACCTGCCACTGTGATTATCTGTTACCCACATCTATCACTGTGATTATCTGTCACCCACACCTGCCACTGTGATTATCTGTCATCCACATATAGCAATGTGATTTTCTGTCACCCATATCTGCCACTGTGAGTATGTGTCACCCACATCTGCCACTGTGATTATGTGTCACCCACATCTACCACTGTGATTATTTATCACCCACACCTACCACTGTGATTATTTATCACCCACACCTACAACTGTGCTTATTTATCACCCACACCTACCACTGTGATTATTTATCACCCAAATATTCCACAGTGACTATTTATCACCCACATCTACCACTGTAATTATTTATCACCCACATCTACCACTGTGATTATTTATCGCCCACATCTACCACTGTGATTATTATCACCCACATATGCCACTGTGATTATCTGTCACCCACATCTATCACTGTGATTTTGTCACCCATATCTGCCACTGTGAGTATGTGTCACCCACACCTGCCACTGTGATTATCTGTTACCCACATCTATCACTGTGATTATCTGTCACCCACACCTGCCACTGTGATTATCTGTCATCCACATATAGCAATGTGATTTTCTGTCACCCATATCTGCCACTGTGAGTATGTGTCACCCACATCTGCCACTGTGATTATGTGTCACCCACATCTGCCACTGTGATTTTCTGTCACCCACATCTAGCAATGCGATTATCTGTGTCCAGCTCACAATTGGCGGTTCCTCCTCTCCATGTCCTCAAAATCCGTACATCTTTTCAGAAATCCTGCAGCTTTGTTTATGTGCACATGTGTGTGTGTGTGTGTGTGAGTGTGTGTGAGTGCGTGTGTGTATATATGTGTGTGTGTTCGTGTGTGTGTGTGTGTGTGTGTGTTTGCGTTTGTGTGTGTTTGTGTTATTCAAGTGCATTAGCACCATGTTTAGCCCGAGTTGAAGTTATGTCAAGGGCAGTCTGCCAAGAGATATTTAGCAGCTGAAAGGTGACACATGATCACACGCAAGAATACCCTTTCCCCACGCCAATGGTGACTACCATACAGACAAGCTTTATCATGGTGACAATATAACCAAGGATATATTCCACATAATATCCCTATGCAGAATCAATATATATATATATATGTGCAGAATACATTATAATTCTTGAATAACCTACAGTTCCTTGTTTGATATTATTAAGTAAATCTTACTTTATAACATTGGTTCATGTCCTTAAAACTTCAATCTAAAATGTAATTTACAAGTGACGTATCTGGAATACAGCCTCTAGAATATACAGATGAATTTATTATACAGGATTCGTTGTGCATTTGATACTGTAATATGTTAGATTTATTAACTTCACAAAGAAGCACCATGTAAACGGTCGGTATTGCTGGGGTTTATACAAGAAACATCATCATTATCATCATCATTTAGTATTTCAGCTCTCAGGGTTGGCAGTGATCCTCCCTGATCACCCCACGTCTGTGTTGTTTGTCGTCTGCCTCTCTCTTTAATTATCTATGCCTGCAATGATAATAGATCTATGCACGCCTGTTTTGTAAGTGTTTTCCCTAGCCTCCCACTTGTATCTTCTTTAGTGTTCTGCCTCTACCACTGTCTTTGGTGTCTTCTAACGTCAAACGGTTTTAAATTCAAGAGGATCGACTATATTGCACCGGGTTTTACTCCATCTGGCTTGGTCTCTTTTAGCAGGATGACCTGCCAAAAACGTCGAAGATAAAGAACGAACTCTGTAGCTCCAGCGACGACCCCCACGAGTCTCCAAGAAAACTGCAATCGTGAACCGAATGATGTAGGACGAAATCGAACCCACCACCTTCGGACCGTGAGGCAGGCGGTTACTTGGCCACGGAAACCCCGTTCTAAAGTCACATGTCGTGAGCTAACCACGAGAGCCCTTCGCTTGTGTTAATATAACAAGTCTTCTTTGTTCTGTTGTATTTTGCAGACATGTTCATTTGTCAGCCCCACGGCCAGATAGTTCTTGTCTTGTTTCTGCAACGGGGCTTCAAATGAAAGCATTAAATTATTTGTTTTTGTGTGAATATATTGTGGGGAAACAAAAAGTAAAGGACAAATTTATCATGTTTCCGTGTAGTCACCACTGCGTTCAATGTAGATTCTTCAGCGCCGATAAAGTGCTTGGATTCCTGTAGAAAAAAATTCTGGGGTCACTACTTGGTGTGCTTGACCCGTCGTGAAGTCTCTCACAGAAATCACGCCGTTTTGAAACTTCCTACTACCCTCATACACTAGCTGCACTGGCATGAATGCATCCCCACACCGGACCTTCTTTCGCCGATGAAATTCTATATGTTTCACTCCTTCACTGATAAAAAAAAAACGGATAAGAGAACGCTGCTCCTCTTTGGTGCATGTCATAAGTGTGGCTGCCATCTTTAAACCGTTATCGTGACGTCACCGTTTTCGTCTGCGCAGTGATGTCACGTGCTTAACACTCTTGACATCCTTAACAAAAAATATTGACAGGTTACAAGACAATGGCATGGTTATTAATATTTCTATCAGACTTTTAAACTTTTGATTTGAAGCCCCCTTCTATAACCCATCTAGAATGCTGCTGTTGGTTTTGCAACACGTTAATCCTTTCTCCGTACTTCAGGAACATATGACAGCACTCGCCAGATGTACGTTCCGACGATTGGTCTTTGGTACATGCTCTTTGATGCCAGGGTTTCTCCAGCCCCCTGTAAATGTCTGTTCCTTCTTCTTCTGAGGCGTTCATCCGGGCGGTTTTTTCGGACGTGGTTGCGTTGTGCCTGTTTACAGTAGAGCTGCGGTCTTGCGCCGTTAGGCCGACACATCCGACTTCTGCAGGCATTTGTTGAACGGGTTAATCTTCCCGGGTAAAAATGTCTGTTTGATATCGCAGTTCTAATTCACGTATCTGCCTCACACTGGGTTACGTCTACACTATTCTCACCTAGATTAGAACTTTATTAATGAGTTCTTTGTTTCGTTCTTTTTCAGATGTAGTGAAATGTATTATTTACTATTTTGTTGTGTTCTATTTTCAGGCGTAGTAACTGTATTAACTAGTTATTTGTTGTGTTCTATTGTCATATGTAAATTTAGTAACTAGTTATTAATTGTGTTCTATTTCCAGATGATGTAAATTTAGTAAGTATTTCTTGGTTATGCTCTATTTTCAGATGTACATTTAGTAACTAGATTTGGTTGTTTTCTATTTTCATCTGTAGGAACTGTATTTACTAGCTCTTGTTTATGTTCTAACTTAGGTTGTAATACATTTAGCACCTAGTTCTATGTTTTGTGCTATTTTCACCTGCAGCAAATTTACTCACTAATTCCGTTTGTGTGGTATATTCACCTTTAGTACTTGAGTAGTCCTAATTATTGCCTTAGCTTTCTGCCTTTCGGACATCTATTTTAATATAGTATTTTCTTGCTGTGCCGTTTCTCTTCTTTAACAATTTCTTGAGTAACGGCTCTGTTCTGAATATCATTGTTTGTCCAGTTGCAAATGATATTATAGTAAATCTATCTCTGTTTACTGTATCGCCAAGTTTGCATCATTCTGTTTAATTTTGTCATGACAGCATTTTAACACACAAGACAGTCAGGGGTAGACCAAATATTCCCAATGCACTCGGTTTGAAAAGTATAAGACATCATACAACTAATCAGAAAGTTAGTTGCATATGCTTTACAGGACGTAGCACTCAACTCCAGCATATTTTGGCTGTTTGTGAGTCCTGGACAAGTTTACGTTCAGTAGTTTACCATTGCTTTCTGAACTACCGGCACTCATAATATTGTATGGAAATCAACGCAAGGCGGTCTGATTCAAAATCACCCGCAGTTGTGTCTCGAACGCGTTATGCGGTATTACGAATTGAATTTATAACCCCTTCGCCACAGAGCAGGCGAAAATATGTATCTAGACGTAAACAACAAACAAATTGACCATCGTCGACCATGTTTCATGTCAGGATATTATTTGCACACGTTCCGTTAGTTTGTTTAGTGTGAAACGCAAAATTTGGAGATCTGCATGGCCAAATGGATATGAAGGCCTGTTCTTAAACTTCCGGTGTGCTGATTATGAGTTAGCGGTTTCAACCCCGTACACCGGTCAGTCCAAGGAATTCGCACCATTCGTCTCAGGAACCACATCTCTGTTGCTTCCAAGTTCTTCCTAACTTGTTCATTTACATTCCAAGATTCACAGCCATACAGGAAAAATAGTTCTATATAGCATTTCAGCAATTTCAGTAATTTTACATTAAATAATAGTGACTTATTGCATAAGATATTTTTAATGTTCTGAAATGCAGCTTTTACTTGCTCTGTTATGTTCTTAATCTTCTATCTGATGTTTTAATTGCGCCTAGGTAATTAAAGCCGGTCTCCCTGGTCTATAGTTACAAGACTTTCTCTGTAATCCCGTATACTCTCGTGAGTAACGTGACGTTGCGCGAGAATCGATAGCGGTTCTCATCGCGTCAGTAACTTACGAGATATGTGAGCCAGCTGCTCAGGAATCAATGGCAAACTACTGAGCGTAATCTTACCAAGAAATCAACAATCAGCTGGAAGATGCTGATGTTGACAGCAATGTCCTGTAAAGGATATGCGAACAAAAAAAAAAAAGGTAATTAAAACTATCCACTCGGTAAATTTTTCCTTCTATTTCCATTTCACATTTAGGTGTCACCTTTTTGTTTGATATCACCATTGTTATTGTTTTCTTGATATTCAAGAGATATGACTATATAAGTATAGGGTGTATTTTTAATGACTGTGCAATGTTTGAAAATATTGCCGGCCAAAGTTTTGTATTTACTTATTATATTGCATCAACTTTACAGAGGGTGAATACAAAACTTGGACCGGCAATATTTTCAAACACTGTCATTAAAATACACCCTATATTAGTATTGCTGTTTTTGGTATTATTCTTTATTTGTGTGTTTATTATTTCTGTTGTTATCATGTTTGTTTATTTTAACACACCCATCTGTTTTGTTGTTTATCAGCTATTAAAAGATGTTTGCACGTGAGATCTGTCGCTGTCTCATCTCATCTCATCTTGTTCCTCTTGTACCTTGCGGTGTCGAGGTGAAGTATAAACATCGTGAGAGTGCCCGAGCATGGGCTTCATATATCGAGATTCCCATGGGCTCTGTTATTCCCTCTGCCCATCGTTTACATGGTCGGCCTGTTCTTCTGCTTTCATTTGGTTTGTACATCATTGCTTGTTGTGGTATATTGTTAATTGGTAACCTAATGACATTGCCAAGCCATTACACTTACTGTTTTCTGATAAAATAAAGCGCTGCTATAACCCCCACTTGAGTTCTGGTTTCTTCATTTCTGATTTTTCCTTTTCTTGATACCGAGTATTCTTCTCAGGAATCTCATTTCTGTTGTTGCAGTTTTTATTTTCTCTTTTTCTGTCATTGTCCAGGTTTGGTACTGCCGGTATGGAGTGTGTAGGAAAACTGTGTTGTAGAGCCTTGTTTATTTTTTACTATGTCGCTGTAATTATAATAAATTAACATGGTCTTCTACCAGTTGCCTGTTTGTAAAGATAGTCAAAGATGTCAATCATGTTTATTTGTTATGATGATCCCATGAAAGTATGAGAGTAGCTATAACACAATCCATTGCCAACCATGATGGTCATGTGTTCGACTCCCCACAGTTGAGTATTGTTTTGTAAGTTGGCCTGGGCTCACAACAAAACCCAGGTTAAAATGGTTCCCAGGAAATGTCCCAGAAAGTGAAGGCCTGTGCTAGATTGGTCAAATCAAGCATCGAGTGCCGACCCTTCTATAGAAAACACTGGGATAACACCACATACTTAGTCACTGTAAGACGTGGAAACAGATCCGTAGCTTCTCTTTTTGTGTGTTTAAACTTAGAATCACGAAAAAGACAAAATACAACAGCAACAACAACAACAACAACAACAACAACAAAAGCAACAATAATAATATTGCAAAAAGCAAAGACGGGAATGAACACATGCGATAACCAATAATGTATTCTTATAATATAATATGTGTTATGAGGCAAGTCAATGTCATAAGTATTTAATAATCACAATCAAAATGGCGATTTGTAACTACACAAAACGAATCTATTAATAAAATGATTGTTTTCGAATCTATGGTCGGCTAGTTCGTGATAGGTTAGGATCCTCGGTAATTACCGGTTCCACGTGAGACTCAAGTATGTAAGAATGAATGTAAAGAAAGCCATAGTCAACCGAAGCTTGTTGATATCATAATAGAGTGTGTCTTCAAATGGAGCGGCTTTAGGTCAAACTACATGTATCTTTACAGCATATGTTGCACACCCACGAAACAAATATTCATTTGTCATTTCACCAGTTCCACAGTTACATTCAATGGCATTTGATATATTTAGCTTATTGAACATGTAGGTTTTCAGCCTGTTGTGGCCTGTTTTGTTGAACAGTAAAATGCCTTTGGTAAAACAGCGTCAAAATGTGTCAGTGTGCGTTTTATTCGTGAACTTATCTTAGAGAGATTAACTGACTTCTGAAAGTCTCATCTCATCTTGTTCCTCGTCTACCTTGCGGTTTCGAGGTGAAGCATTAATATCGGGATAGTGCCTGTTTGTGGTCCAATGGACACTATTATTCCTTCTGTTCATTGGATTGTTTTCTAACATAAACTTAAATGAACTGAGGAAGAGTTCAGTCAAAGTGTGGGTCTGATTCCAGTTCTCCTGAAGACGCAATCGTTGAGAGGGAGATACGCGATTGTTTGGAGGGAGAGGAAGTTACATAGTGTGCCTCTGGTCATAGCTTCCCAGTCTGATCAGACAGTCCTGTATGTGGATTTCTGCAGAATTGAATAGTCAACAATCAATTATAAAGATGCATGTTAATGGGAACAACAACAGCACTAACAGCACTAACAGCAGCAGCAGCAACAACAACAACTACAACAAACAAAATAACAGCAATAACAACAGCAGCAGCAGTAACAACAACAACAAAATAACAACAACAGCAGCAACAACAACAAAATAACAGCAACAAGAACATTTACCAACAGCAGCAGCAACAACAAGAAGAACAAGATACTTGTAATATTTACAATAACAATACAAACAGCGGTAACAAATATCCTGACAACAACCCAACGACGACGACGCAGATGATGGTGATGATTGTGATAATGGTGACAATCATGATTATACAACGACTATGTTCATGATGATAATGATGATGGCATTCATGATGATGTTGTTTATGATGATACTGTGATTGTATTGTTTTATTTCGCTCGCTTTGAACTCAAGTGTAGTCCATACACATACTACAACTTCTAGTAGCACTGGGCTGATATTTGCGTGTGGATTAGCTTTCCCTATTACCAGTGTCCCTCGCCCTCAGTCAAACCCACTCCGACTTCTTCGTGGGCACTGTGCGAAGGAACAGATGGATCATCATGGCCTGGAAGGATAGTGCTGTAGGTTCTAGCCGACACTCAGGGCTCCGAGGAAAGGCCAGGCGGACACATAATCAGACTGCTATTGATACCATTATTGGTGTGACTCTTCGCTGGCCGTTGAAGATGAGGCCTGAGTGTTGTGACGTCGGTTTTTGACTCAGATCAACTCGGTTGTGAAGAGAACGGCAGTAGCACAGTGGCCAGCATGCTTGGCTGCGGCTTGGTGGTCGTGTGTTTGATTCTCCCACCAATGTGTATTTTTATTTTAAGAATTAACCTCGGCCCCACGGTGGACAAGCTTTCAAACTAGGACCAGGTTTATGTCTGGGAAATAAAGGCGGTCTGTTGACTGCGTCACCGGTTCAGTGTCCATTGACCTATATACAAGTTTTACATACGGGGCAGCAACACATGGCTAATAAATTCAAAGCGCGGATAATTGTCATTATTTACGTTTAATGTGTGTGATGATTTTGATGATGATGATGATTATATTGATTATGATGATAATGATGATGATATTGATGATGATTCTGATATTGATGATTACGATGATATTGATGATGATGATAATGATGATTATAATGGTAATGACATTGATGAGAATGGTGGTGATAATATTGATGATATTCATGATGATGAGAACATTTATGATAATGATATTGATGATGATATTGATTATAAATATATTGATTAAGATGACAATGATCCTATTGATTATGATGACACTGATGAAGTTAATAATGATACTACTGATGATGATGATGATGATGATGATGATGATGATGATGATGATGATGATGATGATGACGACGATATTGATGATAATAATGATGATGATGATATTGAGGATGATTAAATTGATGATGATTACACTGATGATGATGATATTGATGATGCTATTGATGATAATGATATTGATGATAATGATAATATTGATGATTATCATGACGATGATGATAAACCATATTGGCATGTATTGCGGAGATTTCGCTAACTGCTCACAGAAGCTACTGGACAAGTAGGATAGCATCTCTCAGCGCACAGAAGCACTACATCCGCACCATTATTCTTCAGCATCTATTGGCTTGTCCAGCATATAACATTTCCTGATACTCGTCTGGCCAGTAAGAAATACATGGAGATGAATTTCAAATCATCATCATCATTTGGTATGCATGTAGATCTAACTGTCCGCATATTTTATCTTAATCTTAATTGTTTTAATGTTTAAAAAAAAAGTCAATTGCAACGGGAAAAAGAGTGATGAAGTGCAACATAGAACATGTACTTGTGTATGGATGTGAAATGTGAACAATGAGCAGACAAACTGAAAAGCATATAATGGCAATGGAAATGTGGTATTTGAGGAAAATATAAAGAATATCATGGACAGACAAAGGAATAAATGAGCAAGTCCTACAAGAATCAAATGAAAACAGTAAACTGATTAGATAAATCAGACGCACACAGTAAACATATGTTGGGCACGTTACGAAAATGAATAATGTATCGAACTTGGTGACAACTGGCAAGACTGATTGGAAAACAACAAGGGGATGGCAGAGATATAAATATCTGAATGGCTTGACCACATGACATGGTCGAGACAAGAATACAGAGCTGATCCACGATATTAGCGATCGTCAAGGATGGCGATACATGACCACCCACGCTTATCGGCATGTCACACGATGATAATAATTTTGTTGCGAAACTGTAGGTAAGTAAATATACGCCTGTTTTTTTTGTTTACAATTGTAGTTGAAAATACAGATAGAACTACATTTAATTTACTGACATTTCATACACTATAGTTTTTAATTAAGACATACATTTTTATTTTGCGCTGTTTATTTTACCTCACAGTTAACTTTCAATTAACTTAATTGTAATTTCGAAGCAGGTAAATGCTCCTTGGAGATACGGACTCAGTTCACGAATATTACATCCAGTGACTCATGAGAGGTGAAAATCAAATATGTATAAAGATCAAGCGACCAGGCATGTGACATATACAAGCCTGACTACAATGCCCACGGCCAACAAGCAACAAACACTAATTTGTTCAGTTTTACAGCTCTCCGATCAAGTCACCAGATCACATTTCGATCCACCAAAAAGCAATCTTTTTTTCACCGTCTGGTGATTATCAGGCAAATATTGCATAGTAAACTGACGTTTATTACATGAGTTTGAACCTGTTCAGAAACTGATTGCGTTTATTGAACAACTCAATTCTAGTCAAGAACAGGTCATGTAGTATGGGGTATTGGTGATGCAGTGCTATGAGGGCGGGAACAGTCTAGTATTGATAACATCGCTGACATGCCTGAGCTACTTCTGTCTAATTAGTTTAGTGTCTCTCATATTGCATTCTTATGTTTATTATATCTTTCTTGTTCTCGCTTGTGATATTCTTGTTCTTTTCTATCGTCATCTTCTATTTTGTGCTTACTTATTGCATCTTTGTTCGTGTTCTTCATCTTAATATTATTATATGCCTAATGTTTCATCTTGTCTCGTTCTTTTCTTCGTTCGTTCCTTTTTTAAACCAATGTACTACTGTATTATTATTATTATTATTATTATTATTATTATTATTATTATTATTGAAATTATTATTATTATTATTATTAATATTTTTATTATTATTATTTATCTACGTTGTTTTCTATTTACCGTACCTATTCTTGTTTGTATGTTTCTGTTTCTGTTGATGTTGACTATGTTGATCTTCTTCTTCTTCTTCTTTCTGTTCACTAAAATGATGATCATCACCACCACCACAACAACAACCATCATCCTCATCGTCATTGTCATCTTCATCAAATCTGGAGTACCCGTTTAGCCCCCCAGACAGGATAACTTGAAACCATGGAAGCTTGTGGTGGCGTGGGCCTAAGGACAGTCGACACATATTTGTTGGTTATAGTCTCAATTTCATAACAGTATATAGAAGATCGCTGGCCGAGTGGTTAAGAATGCCTGGATGTCCTTCAGAAGACTAGGTTTCGAATTTTCGGTAAAGTGTGCATTTGTTTTTATGTCGGGAGCAACATGTAAGCTTTAACCTGCACAGTTCGCGGCGACTGAACTAGCCATACAGCATTAATTCCTAAGGTTCAAGACCCCCTTGCCGTGCACCGCAGGATACAATAGGCAGTAGATGACAGATGACAGACATAAGAGCACATTATAGAGACAAAGGCTACAATCAATATGGTTAGTGACTAACAAGAAGGAAAGCAATGGTAGATGACCTTTTCAACAGATACATACAAAACGTATGGAATTCAAAGACATTACAAAGCAATGGTAGATGACCTTTTCAACAGATACATACAAAACTTATGGCATTCAAAGACATTACAAAGCAATGGAGGCATTTTCTCTGTTTGTCGGCCCCTGGCACTACTGTGATAATACATGTCTGTGTCTCAGCGTACATTGTCTGTGTCTCAGTGTACATTGTCTGTGTCTCTGCGTACATTATATGTGTCTCGGTGTACATTGTCTGTGTCTCAGCGTAGATTGTGTCTCAGCGCACGTTTTCCGTGTCTCTGTAAATTGTCTGTGTCTTAGTGTACATTGTTTGCGTCCCCGTATACATGGTGTCTCAACGCAAATTGTCTGTATCTCTGCATACATTGTCTGTGTCTCACCTTACGCTGTCTGTATCAGCACTCATTGTATCAAAGCGTACATTGTGTCTCAGCATACATTGACTGTATCTCAGCATACAGTGTGTCTCAGCGAACATTGTCTGTGTTGCAGTGTACATTGTGTCTTAGGATACATTGTAGCTCAGCATACATTGTGTCTGAGTACACATTGTGTCTCAGTGTAAATTGTGTCTCAGCGTAAACTTTGTCTAAGCGAACATTGACTGTGTCTGTGTACACAGTATGTGTCTCAGTGTACATTGTCTGTGTCTCATCGTACATTGTGTCTCAGTGTACATTGTGTCTCAGTGTACATTGCGTCTCAGCGTACATTGTGCTTCAGCGCACATTGTGTCTCAGTGTAAATTGTGTCTCAGCGTAAACTGTGTCTAAGTGAACATTGTTTGTGTCTCTGTACACAGTATGTGTCTCAGTGTACATTGTGTGCGTCTCATCATACATTGTTTCTCAGTGTACATTGTCTGTGTATCAGCGTTCATTGTCTGTGTCTCAGCTTACATTGTCTGTGTCTCAGCTTACATTGTCTGTGTATCAGCTTACATTGTATGTGTCTCAGCTTACATTGTCTGTGTCACAACTTACATTGTATGTGTCTCTGTACATTGTCTGTGTCTCGGCATGCACTGGTTGTGTCTCAGCTAACATTATATGTGTCTCAATGCACATTGCCAAGTTTCTCTTTATATTATATATGTCTCAGTGTACATTGTCTGTGTCTCAGAGTACATTTTCTGTGTCTCTCTTTACTTTGTCCGTGTCTCAGTGTACATTGGCTGTGTTCCAGTATAAATTGTCTGTGTCTCTGTACATTGTGTGTATCTTAGTGTACAATGTGTGTCTCTCATTGTATATTGTATCTCAGTGCACATGTCTCAGCTAACATGTGCAGGCTGTTGTGAGCTGAGCTGTAAGCTTACCCTGTAATACAGAGAAGTGTACATGAAGTCTGACTTCTCGTTTCACAGGGTAGTTCTATTGCTCAAGGCAGTCGACATCAGCGGAAACACACATGGTATGGGTTACATGTGATCGATATTAGACCACACATCATACAAGAAACAAACGTGCTGCTGGCAATTTACCACACATCATCATCATCATCATCATCATCATCATCATCATCATCACTATGATCAGTAGCGTGAGCATCATCGTCATGAACAAACATATTCATATTATTATCATCAACATTATCATCGTCATCATCATGTATCTTATTCTTTTTCATCATCGTCATCAATATTTTCTTGTCCTTTTTTCCATGCATCCTTCTTCTTCTTCTTTTTCTTCTTCTTCTTCTTCTTCTTCTTCTTTTTCTTCTTCTTCTTCTTCTTCTTCTTCTTCTTCTTCTTCTTCTTCTTCTTCTTCTTCTTCTTCTTCTTCTTCTTCTTCTTCTTCTCTTCTTCTTCTTCTTCTTCTTCTTCTTCTTCTTCTTCTTCTTCTTCTTCTTCTTCTTCTTCTTCTTCTTCTTCTTCTTCTTCTTCTTCTTCTTCTTCGTCAAACCTATTCTTTCTCTTCTGCTTCTCTTCTTCCTATTCTCTTCCTTCGTTAGTATTATAAACGAACGTTGGTTGTATCATACGTGAGCGACATTGTAGGCTTGCTGCCGGCACATCCTTATTCCGGACGCTATGTTGTGAAGTCGGCTGTTGCTACCTATTCTATTTTCATTTACTTGGATAGACTCTGTTTCAACCATCAGATCTTACATGATTCCCTTGACTGGTTGCCGAAATATTTGAAATACCAGGCCGTAGAGATCAAGAAAGCATCTCTTTAACGTCTAATTCTCTTGTCGTGTAGCAAGCAGTCAAGATATGAGTCGCTCTCTGCATTTATCTATTGTGCATAACCACCTTAACAGAAGTTAAGTGTGCTATAAATGAACTTGCATCTGGCAAGGCTCCAGGTAGGATGGGATTCCAATAGAGGTTATCAGGAGTGGGCAAGACACACTCACTATACAGATCCACCAGCTAATATAGCTATGCATGCGAGAAGGACAAGCCCCACAGGATTTCAAAGATTCAAGCATCATAACACTGTACAAGAACAAGTGCGATCGGAGCGACTGCAACAACTATAGGGATATCTCACTTCTGTGTATTGTTGGAAAAGAATTTGCCAGAATTGTTCTGCGCAGACTTCAAGTCCTAGGAGATCAAGTCTACCCCGAATCACAGTGTGGATTCCGACAGAACCGGTCTACCATTTATATGATATTCTCATTGCGACAAATGCAAGAAAAATGCCGTGAACAGAATCAACCACTGTTTATCGCCTTCATCGACCTCACAAAGGCATTTGATTTGATCTTTCGTGAGGGTCTGTGCAAGGCACTAAATAAGCTCCCACCCTCTTTGGAATATACTTTTCACTTCTACTGAAATATGGCTTTCGTGATCAGGATGGTGGTATATACATTCATTCACGCTCAGATGGCGGCCTCTACAATGCTCAGAGATTGAAGGCCAAGACCAAAATTAGGAGGGTACTGGTCAGAGAGTTGGTTTATGCAGATGATGCTGCAGTTACGACCCACTCTGATGAAGAATTGCAATGTCTACTATCTACATTCTCCAATGCATGTTCTGAACTTGGTTTAACAATTAGCCAAAAGAAGACACAGATTATGTCACAAGGTGCACATGGGGTACTACCAATCTTTATTGACGACGCCGAACTAGAGATGGCAGACCATTTTACATATCTAGGATCAGTGATAAATAGCAAATTATCCCTAGATCAGGAAATCAACATCCGGGTTGGTAAGGCAGCAACAACAATGAACAGGTTAAGAAAAAAGGAAACTTACTGCCCAAACAAAAGTCCTTGTCTATCAAGCCTGTGTCCTTAGTACTTTTCTTTATGGCAGTGAAACCTGGACAACTTACTCACACCAAGAGACAAGATTAAGCAGCTTTCATATGCGGTGTCTGCGAAGAATTCTTGGTATTAAGTGGCAAGACAAAATCACAAATACTGAAGTATTGGAAAGATCAGGTTATGTGACGGTTTATTTCATGCTCAGTCTTCGTAAATGATAGGACATCTTAGGAGGATGGATGATGGTAGAATACCAAAGGACATCTTTTTTGGGTAAGAGATAAACGGGACATGATTGATATAGACATTGATAATGCACATTGAGAGCAAGTCGCCGCTGAACGTGTTGCTTGGAGGGCAACCATCAGAAATGGAATAAAGACAAAGGAGAAAATTATTGCAGATAAGTCACACACCGAGCGTGTGAAACGTAAGATGGTGCATGATGGTGGAAATGACCACGTGTTCATATGCACCCACTGTGAACGAACATTTACAGCGGGAATTGGCCTTATCAGGCACATTCGCTACCGCCATAGGTAAAAGTTATTATGCCTTTTTAAAGCACAAACTATCGTCTGTCAAGACGGCAAGGTGCCAATGATATATATATATATATATATATATATATATCACGTGCTACAATTCTAAGTGGGTGAACTTGCTTATATTCGTATGCGATTATTGGGTATATGGGTCTAGCTCTATATTTGTAGTGACATGCTTACTATCACACCGGCTGTCTTCATTTCCCAAGACTGGGTCAAGTTACAATAAATCCGCCTCTATGAGGATTTAAACACAAACTGGCCGGGCTGGTAGGCTAGCGAACTGATCACTGCCATGGCGGCCTTCTGTATGCTATAACATTACTGCCATAGCGGCCTCCTGTATGCTATAACATTACTGCCATAGTGGCCTCCTGTATGCTATAATATCACTGCCATGGCGGCCTCCTGTATGCTATAACATTACTGCCATAGTGGCCTCCTGTATGCTATAATATCACTGCCATGGCGGACTCCTGTATGCTATAACATTACTGCCATGGCGGCCTCCTATATGCTATAACATTACTGCCATCGCCGCCTCCTATATGCTATAACATTACTGCCATGGCGGCCTCCTGTATGCTATAACATTACTGCCATGGCGGCCTCCTATATGCTATAACATTACTGCCATGGCGGCCTCCTATATGCTATAACATTACAGCCATGGCGGCCTCCTGTATGCTATAACATTACTGCCATGGAGGCCTCCTATATGCTATAACATTACTGCCATGGCGGCCTCCTATATGCTATACAATTACTGCCATGGCCGCCTCCTGTATGCTAACACCAATGCTGTCATCCAGTCGCCTCCTGTATGCTAGCCCCCATGCTGTCATCCAGTCGCCTCCTGTATGCTAGCCCCCATGCTGTCATCCAGTCGCCTCCTGTATGCTAGCCCCCATGCTGTCATCCAGTCGCCTATTGTATGCTAGCCCCCATGCTGTCATCCAGTCGCCTCCTGTATGCTATCCCCCATGCTGTCATCCAGTCGCCTCCTGTATGCTAGCCCCCATGCTGTCATCCAGTCGCCTCCTGTATGCTATCCCCCATGCTGTTATCTAGTCGCCTATTGTATGCTAGCCCTCATGCTGTCATCCAGTCGCCTCCTGAATGCTAGCCCCCATGCTGTCATCCAGTCGCCTATTGTATGCTAGCCCTCATGCTGTCATCAAGTCGCCTCCTGTATGCTAGACCCCATGCTGTTATCCAGTCGCCTCCTATATGCTAGCCCCCATGCTGTCATCCAGTCGCCTCCTGTATGCTAACCCCCATGCTGTTATCCAGTCGCCTCCTGTATGCTAGCCCCCATGCTGTCATCCAGTCGCCTCCTGTATGCTATCCCCCATGCTGTCATCCAGTCGCCTCCTGTATGCTAGCCCCCATGCTGTCATCCAGTCGCCTCCTGTATGCTAACCCCCATGCTGTCATCCAGTCGCCTCCTGTATGCTAGCCCCCATGCTGTCATCCAGTCGCCTCCTGTATGCTAGCCCCCATGCTGTCATCCAGTCGCCTCCTGTATGCTAGCCCCCATGCTGTTATCTAGTCGCCTCCTGTATGCTAGCCCCCATGCTGTCATCCAGTCGCCTCCTGTATGCTAGCCCCCATGCTGTCATCCAGTCGCCTCCTGAATGCTAGCCCCCATGCTGTCATCCAGTCGCCTATTGTATGCTAGCCCTCATGCTGTCATCCAGTCGCCTCCTGTATGCTAGACCCCATGCTGTTATCCATTCGCCTCCTATATGCTAGCCCCCATGCTGTCATCCAGTCGCCTCCTGTATGCTATCCCCCATGCTGTCATCCAGTCGCCTCCTGTATGCTAGCCCCCATGCTGTCATCCAGTCTCCTCCTGAATGCTAGCGTCCATGCTGTCATCCAGTCGCCCATTGTATGCTAGCCCCCATGCTGTCATCCAGTCGCCTATTGTATGCTAGCCCCCATGCTGTCATCCAGTCGCCTATTGTATGCTAGCCCCATGCTGTCATCCAGTCGCCTATTGTATTCTAGCCCCCATGCTGTCATCCAGTCGCCTCCTGAATGCTAGCCCCCATGCTGTCATCCAGTCGCTTATTGTATGCTAGCCCCCATGCTGTCATCCAGTCGCCTATTGTATGCTAGCTCCCATGCTGTCATCCAGTCGCCTCCTGTATGCTATCCCCCATGCTGTCATCCAGTCGCCTATTGTATGCTAGCCCCCATGCTGTCATCCAATCGCCTCCTGTATGCTATCCCCCATGCTGTCATCCAGTCGCCTATTGTATGCTATCCCCCATGCTGTCATCCAGTCGCCTCCTGTATGCTATCCCCCATGCTGTCATCCAGTCGCCTATTGTATGCTAGCCCCCATGCTGTCATCCAGTCGCCTCCTGTATGCTATCCCCCATGCTGTCATCCAGTCGCCTCCTGTATGCTTTCCCCCATGCTGTCATCCAGTCGCCTCCTGTATGCTTTCCCCCATGCTGTCATCCAGTCGCCTCCTGTATGCTAGCTCCCCATGCTGTCATCCAGTCGCCTATTGTATGCTAGCCCCCATGCTGTCATCCAGTCGCCTATTGTATGCTATCCCCCATGCTGTCATCCAGTCGCCTATTGTATGCTAGCCCCCATGCTGTCATCCAGTCGCCTATTGTATGCTATCCCCCATGCTGTCATCCAGTCGCCTATTGTATGCTAGCCCCCATGCTGTCATCCAGTCGTCTATTGTATGCTAGCCCCCATGCTGTCATCCAGTCGCCTCCTGAATGCTAGCGTCCATGCTGTCATCCAGTCGCCTATTGTATGCTAGCCCCCATGCTGTCATCCAGTCGCCTATTGTATGCTCGCCCCCATGCTGTCATCCAGTCGCCTCCTGTATGCTTTCCCCCATGCTGTCATCCAGTCGCCTCCTGTATGCTTTCCCCCATGCTGTCATCCAGTCGCCTCCTGTATGCTATCCCCCATGCTGTCATCCAGTCGCCTATTGTATGCTAGCCCCCATGCTGTCATCCAGTCGCCTATTGTATGCTATCCCCCATGCTGTCATCCAGTCGCCTATTGTATGCTAGCCCCCATGCTGTCATCCAGTCACCTATTGTATGCTATCCCCCATGCTGTCATCCAGTCGCCTATTGTATGCTAGCCCCCATGCTGTCATCCAGTCGCCTATTGTATGCTAGCCCCCATGCTGTCATCCAGTCGCCTATTGTATGCTAGCCCCCATGCTGTCATCCAGTCGCCTATTGTATGCTAGCCCCCATGCTGTCATCCAGTCGCCTATTGTATGCTAGCCCCCATGCTGTCATCCAGTCGCCTATTGTATGCTAGCCCCCATGCTGTCATCCAGTCGCCTATTGTATGCTAGCCCCCATGCTGTCATCCAGTCGTCACTCGATGGCTAGTGTTGTCTATATCACTACCGTGGCCTTTTACTTTCAAGAAACATTTCCTGTGCTCATTTATCGAAGCAAGATTACCTTAGGAGCGAGAGAGAGAGAGAGAGGAGAGAGAGAGAGAGAGAGAGAGAGAGAGAGAGAGAGAGAGAGAGAGAGACAGACAGACAGACAGACAGACAGACAGACAGACAGACAGACAGACAGACAGAGGAGAGCGATTACGGAGAAATAGATAGGGAGAGGGACAGTGAGATGGGTGTTACTAGGAGAGGGATAGAGAGCGGGACAGAGATATCTGATAGAGGGAGAGAGAGAGAGGACGGTGAGAGGAAGAGATAGAGGGAGGGTCAGAGAGAAGGAAATGAGAGAGATGGAGATAGATAGAGGAAGAGAGAGAGAGAGAGAGAGAGAGAGAGAGAGAGAGAGAGAGAGAGAGACAGAGAGGAGGAGAGAGACAGTGGGAAAGAGAGGAAGAGTAAAAATAGGCGGAGAGAAGAATAGAGTGAGGCCGAAAGATTGAGAGATAAGGTAGAGGTAGGGTGAGAGAGACGGAGAGGGAGAGAAAGAGGTGGGGAGGGGAGAGGAAGAGTGACAATGAAAGAGGGGGAGCAGAGGGATAAAAAGGCGAGAGGAGAGAGTGAAACTTAGCTACCTTCTTATAACATTACTGTGCAGCATCCTCTTTGTGCAGCACGAAATATTGGCCGGTTCTCCTGATCTTTCCGCAGTTCCCAAATTGTGTGTGGAACTGTGCTTCCAGGGGCAGGGCCTGCCACTACTACCAGTGAACTTGTGTAGGACACCCCGTCTCTTGCTGTATTCTCGTGCAGCGAGTGTTTGCCGGCAGGTTACCAGGCAACTAAACAGAAGAAATAAGAACATCTGACATACCGGATATAGTGATCATTCAAAACAATACGTTTTCTAAGTGAATTTAAACACAAAAAGCATATACAATGTGTTGAACGATCTCGGCAAATTTTTCTGCATCTTGTCAGATACATATTGCAGAAGTACATATCGTATGAAGTGAATAAATGTATTATACCTCGGCTGAATGAAATACAATGAAATCTTTCTGTTTGCACAAAGCTGGTTGGAATCGCCTAGTTGCAAATGCCTCGATATATCCGAGCAATCAAGTTATGATAATCGAATACAGTTCGCCAAACTCCTTCTTCTTTGTTTACTTTATAGTGGATATAAAGCAGAAGTTTTGAGATTGCCGAGCTTGGTGCGTTAAGAGGTAGATATAGGCAATGTGTCATTTAAATGGGCATGTTTATGTAATAGTTAGCGTTTTCCAATAGCTGTGGACTAAATGTTAGGTGTGTACATATACTAGATCAAATAGTAACCAGCACACAAGTGCAGCTTTCAATATAGAGACATCCGGAAATACGTGATACCCTGATGTAGAAAAAACGATGTTGCATGTCCTTTGAAGGATATTGCGAGCAACGAAACCCATGTTTGTTTTCTAGGCAAATGCACGCGCAGTAGCTTGCCATTATTTTTTAAAATATAAATCAACATTTAAGCCCAAAATTGATGCCTTAATGTGAGTTAATTAAATATAAATATGTGCTTCAATTTTTGTTTGTGTGGTCCGTCCATGGCATTTTGTTTGCATTTTCCAGGTTGCGACTAAATGTTGTTATTTGTTCATTGTTACAGGAGGCAATGATGGTTGGCGTCATCTGTCAGTCCCAGAGCAGATTCGGATATGGCTGATTGGACAACAGTGAACCCGGGCGTGTCTCTTACAATGAAGTGTTGACTGTCGATCAGGTAGACCGTGGATTTCCTACAGCAATCCCGTGTGTAGTTTCTTTGATCGATCAGACGAATGTAGCCTGATTGTTTCGTCCAGCACATCTTTGGGTAGCTTCCTCGATTTGTAACCACTCACAGTTTGAAGCACCAATAGAAATCTGACTACGCCAGGCAGATAAGTCAACAGTAGTGTTCTCTCAATGTTCATCTCCTATTCTATAGTTTTCATAAGGGCTTTTTGTTACTTGTGTAGATACGTAAATGTGTAGGCTACCATGACGCAATGGCAAACTACTGAACGTAGACTTGCCCAGGAATCACGAACAATCAAAACCTGCTGGGATTGATTGCTACGTCCTGTAGGGGACATGCAACTAACTTTTTAAATCATGAAAAATTGCCAATTGTGCTTACTTGTTATACGATCATCTCGCAATGACTGAAGAAGAAAACTGGCATTTTTTATTTAAATATTACAGAAATGTTCATAGATTGTCGTGTACCAGGAAGAGGAAAATATTAACACCCTACCGGGTCTAAAAATCGTCAACAATTGGCCGATAAACAGCGTCTTGTCTCTGAAACCGGCACACTTTAGTCCAATTAAACACACAGGGCTTGAAAAAAAAAAAAAATCAGCCATGGAAAATATGGTTTCTGGAAGAAGAGTCAAGGATAGATCAGCACGCAGATGGACACGGAACATTGCAGACATCTTGAGCATGAGAGTGCATGAAGCGGGAGAACTGGTGGGACATTGCAGACATCTTGAGCATGAGAGTGCATGAGGCGGGAGAACTGGCGGGACATTGCAGACACCTTGAACATGAGAGTGCATAACGCGATAGAACTGGTGGGACATTGCAGACACCTTGAGCATGAGAGTGCATGAGGCGGGAGAACTGGCGGGACATTGCAGACACCTTGAGTATGAGAGTGCATGAGGCGGGAGCACCTGCGGGACATTGTAGACACCTTGAGCATGAGATTTGTATGAGGGAGGGGATGTGGTGGGAGATTGTGAAACTTTTCTGTGAGCTGTGATGGGAGCTTCTTTCTGCAAGGTACCTATATTTCATGATGATGATGATGATGATGATGATGATGATGATGATGATGATGATGATGATGATGATGATTTGTTGTATTTCTATGGTATCTCATTTCCATTTTGACCACAGTTCAGGTTTGGCAATTTCTCAGGATACAAGAAAAGATCTTTAACAATAATAGAAATAATAATGCATGTCTATATTTCAGACTTAGTAGCAGTATATGCATGTCTTGTGGCAATGACAACACTTAATTATTTCGACAACCCCGAAGGCTAATTTCACTAGTTTGTGACTATGTTTAAAATTTTTTTTACACGTCGTTTTTCAACTATTGTAGACATTCCCAGAAAATAAATGACGAAATTTGTCACTACTTTTTTGTCACAGCAATTTATGATTATTCATGCTCGTATTGACCAAAGGCGTCGCTGTTTATGACTGATCTAAGCTGGCGGAGAATTGTTGATGCGGCATCGCCACAAGACAAAAGCAAAGATATCGGTCTGCTTATTTTACGAGCAAGCATTCGATTGGTTGGCTGGATTGATGTCGAACGCCGGATTGGCTAGTCCCTAGTAAGGATGGAGTAAAACGACCGGACACATCCCGCTAAAGGGGAAAATAATCATTCATCCTGGAAAAAGTGATTGAACGCCACTCCTGATGTAGAACGATAATGTTTTCAGCCGTTCCGAGACCTGGGGGTATATCTGAGAGGTGGTGGAAGTAATATAGAAGACATCTTAGATTTGATGTGCGTACATGAAGAAAGGAATGCACGGGACAGCAGGAGAGACCATACAGACATGTGGGTGACCGGCGTCCAGTGTGAGCTGGAGTACCCCACTGACAACCGTACTGCCTGGTACTACTCTGAGAGTACCAGAGTTTGTTGGGGTGGGGTGATTGCTGTCTATAAAATGCGTTTGTTATTGAGATCATTAAAGTGACATCACGGACACACAAGCCATTAAAGCTATTTGATTGGTGGGAACATTAATTGCTTTAATAACTAGTTGTGTTTTTGGAGTGCCAGGACGAGTGTCCAGAAATCTTTCTTGATGCCACAGGGGATGATGCGCTATGTTTTGTCTCACATTAATTAGCAAATGACGTTATCACATTGCAAGTAACTTACAAATATTATGTTCTGTGGAAATAAAATGAGAGAGAGAGAGAGAGAGAGAGAGAGAGAGAGAGAGAGAGAGAGAGAGAGAGAGAGAGAGAGAGAGAGAGAGAGAGAGAGAGAGAGAGATAGCAGGGAGAGTGAGATAAAAACGATAGAAAAATTAGAGAGATTTAATGAGAGAGACACAGAGAGAGAGAGAAGCTTTAAAAAGTCGCTTAAAAGTCGACAGAGTCGACTTAATTGCACCAGGCTTTTGTCCCATATGGCTGAGTCTCTTTCCGCAGCGCGTCGCACAAAGCATGAACACTGCAGCTCCTGCGACAACCCCCAGGAGTCACCAAACAAAATGCACACGTGAACCAAAGTACTTGGCCCGTTATCGAACCCATAACCTTTGGAACCCGAGTCAGACGGCTTGACTACTTCGCCACGGAGCCTTCCAAAGAGAAACAGAAGTCGAGAGAAAAAATCTAAGCGCGAGTGAAAGATAAGAGAAAGAGATTTGTTGAGAGAGAAAGAGAGAGAGAGGGAGAGAGAGAGTTAGAGATTAAATGAGAGAGAACGAGAAAGTAAGAGCGAAAGACGTTAGATGAAAGAGAGAAATAAACAGATGAGATAATAAATGAGATAAGAAAGAAATAAAAACGAGAGATAGAGAGAGAAAATACAGAGAGAGAGAGAGACAGAGAGAGAGACAGAGAGAGAGAGAGAGAGAGAAAGAGAGAAACACAGTCACTGAGAGAAATAAATACAGAGAGAGTTGCACATGCAGTAACAGAGAAAGAAAGAAAGAAGGAAAGAAAGAAAGAAAGAAAGAAAGAAAGAACGAACGAAAGAAAAAAAGAAAGAAAGAAAGAAAGAAAAGAAATAAAGAAAGAAAATCGGATTTTCGAACATATAACCGCTGAACTGGCGCTTCTCTTCACCAGGCCATGGCAGCTCTCATTCAAATATATGGCGACGAGATGACTCGTTGTTCTTCGGGGAGTTCAGTGTTTTTCTGTGGATTTCCAGTGGATTTCCTGTGGAATTCGTGTGGATAGTGTTTTTCCTGTGGATTATGTGATGTTATTTCGTGTTCGTTTATTGGAAGTGTTCAAAAGGAGCCACGGAGGATGAAATTTTGAGGGCAGCCGACAGATATTTGTTGGTTATGGTCTCGAGTTTCGAGACGGCAAGCAGAGGATCTCTTTCGAGAGACAATGGTTGCGGTCATCCGGCAAGTATGGTCACTGCCATAGAGGAAAGCAACGGCAAACTAACTCTTTGAAAGTGCCTAGTATATTATGATTCGCTTAAAGACTGATCATAGCAAGACAAGGACACAGACATTAAAATTAGCAACATGGAACGTTAGGACGTTAAACGACGACGGAAAATTAGATAACATAAAACAAGAAATACAAAGAGAAAAAGTTAATATATTAGGGATGTGCGAAACGAGATGGACAGGAGCAGGCATCAAGATAGATGAAGATTTTAAGATTATTTATTCTGGAGGTGAAGATCGACAAAGGGGAGTGGCAATAATTTTGGACCGGAAAACATCAACAGTCTGTTCAAGGATATTGGGCCGTGTCGGACAGAGTTCTACTAGTTAAATTGAGTGGCAGACCTTTTAGCATAAATGTTATTCAAGTATATGCCCCAACAGGAGAATCCAGTGAAGATAGTGTAGAGGAATTTTATAATGACATAGAGTCTGCCTTAAAGAAATGTAAAAATTCAGAAATAAACATCATAATAGGAGACTTCAATGCAAAAGTAGGAAATCAAGGTGATAGATACACAGTAGGAAACTATGGTTTAGGAGAGAGAAATGAAAGAGGATACAGACTCGTAGAGTGGGCAAAAGAAAAGGAAATGATTGTAGGAAACACCTGGTTTAAGCAACACCCTAGAAGATTATGGACATGGAGGAGTCCTGATAGCAGGATCAGAAACCAGATTGACTACATTCTGATTAGCAGAAGATTTAGAAACGCACTAACAGTAGCAAAAACAGTTCCCAGTGCTGATTGTTATAGTGACCACAGACTACTTACAGGAACATTGAGGATAAAGCTGAAGAAAGTCAAGTATATAACAGGAAACACTAAATATGATTTGTGTACATTGAGTAATGACAAGGAAATACAAAACAAATTCAACATAGAAGTACAGAACAGATTTGATATATTGTCTGATCTAGAGATATTATTCCAGGATGTGAATGATCAATGGGAAATGTTAAAGAATTCAATCAGTTTGGCTGCAGAAACAACTATTCCAAAATTAAAGAAGGTGGGTCGTAAGAAATGGATGACTGAAGAAATTTTACACCTAATGGAAACAAGAAGACTCAACAAAAATAATCCTGCCAAATATGAAGAAATTCACAGACAAGTCAGAATATTATGTAGGAAGGCAAAAGAATCATGGCTTGAGGAAAAGTGCTTAGAAATTGAAAAACAACACAACAGTCAAAATACCAAATTAGTGCACAAAAGAATTCAGGAACTTACTAATAAAAGAACAAGTACATCAACAGGCTGTCTAAAAACTAAAGATGGCAAAATCATAATAGAAAAAGATCAGATTCTACATGTATGGACAGATTATGTGAAAAACCTGTATAATGATAACAGAGAGGAACAGTATGATATTAGATTCAATAATGAAGGACCAGTAATTTTAAAGATGGAGGTTCAAAATGTTCTTAAGCATATGAAAGCTGGCAAGGCCCCCGGTGCAGATAACATCACAACAGAAATGATTGAAAGCTTTAGAAGAATTTGGATTAGAGCAAGTCACCAGACTGCTGAACACATTATATGATACTGGAGATATACCTTCTGAATTATGTAATTCTGTATTTATTGCAATCCCAAAGAAATCAGGAACCTTGGAATGTGATCAACATAGAACAATTAGTATAATGAGTCACATCACAAAGATTTTGTTACGAATTATCATGCAAAGAGTGAGGAAGAAAATACAACCTGAAATAGGGGAAGAACAATGTGGGTTTGTAGAAGGAAAGGGTACAGTAAATGCTGTGTATATGCTGCGAACAGTTATTGAACGTGCTATAGAAGTAAACAAGGATATACATCTTTGCTTTATTGACTACACAAAGGCTTTTGATAGAGTTAGACATGTCAACATGGTGGATATGCTTGCAGATCTACAAATTGATGGGAAAGACATTAGACTTATAAAAAACATATATTGGAAACAACAAGCTGCCATAAGGATTGATAATGAAGTGGGACAATATCAACCTATTAAGAGAGGTGTTAGGCAGGGATGTGTAATGTCTCCAGATCTTTTTTCCCTATACAGTGAAAATATTTTCAGAAATGTAGAAGATATAAATGGAATCAGCATTGGAGGAAGAAACATCAATAACATTAGATATGCAGATGATACAGTATTGATTGCAGACAATGCACAGGATCTGCAACAATTAGTAGACGCGATTGTTGTACACAGTGAGCAGCTGGGGTTGGAATTAAATTGTAAGAAGACACAGGTTATGGTCGTCACTAGGAAGAACGAAGTACCACAATGTAATATACAAGTAAATGGGAATATTCTGCAACAAGTGAATCGATACAATTATCTCGGAACAGTCATAACATCTGATGGGAGATGCCTTGAAGAGATTAGAACAAGAATCGCCATGGCAAAAGTAGCCTTTAGCAAGATGAAAGACATTCTGACCAATAAAAAGATGTCAATTGAAACGAGAAAAAGAGTGTTGAGGGGATACATAGAGCCTGTTCTTTTGTATGGATGTGAAACTTGGACAATGTGCAGTCAAGCTGAAAAACATCTGATGGCTGCAGAAATGTGGTTTCTGAGGAAAATGCAAAGAATACCATGGACAGACAGAAAAACCAATGACCAAGTACTACAGGAGACAAATGAAAATCGTAGACTGATTAGAGAAATTAGACGAAGACAGTCAAAATTTTTTGGACATGTTATGAGAAGAAATGGATTGGAGAACTTATTGACAACTGGCAAGATCGAGGGGAACAGACCACGAGGAAGACCGAGAGGAAAATACCTGGATGGCTTGGCCACATGGCATGGACGAGACAGGAACACTGAGCTGATCCACGACTCTGGTGATCGAGTGAAATGGCGAGTCATGACCGCCCACGCTTTCCGGCATGGCACATGATATATATATATATATATATATATATATATATATATATATATATATAATATATATATATATATATATATATATATATATATATATATATATATATATATCATGTGCCATGCCGGAAAGCGTGGTCGGGTCTATATAATATATATATTATATATATTATAATATTATATATATATTATATATAATATATATATATACCTATATAATGTGCCATGGCCGGAAAGCGTGGGCAGGTCATGAACGGTATATATATATAGATATATATATCTATATATATATATATAAAGATATATATATATATATATATACATACATACATACAACGACACACACACACACACACACACACACACACTCGCAGATAGATATTCTCTAGCCCTAAGACTGGTAGCAATGTGTAACGATATGTCTTCTTGCGCCCTATATCCCCTACTGGGACCCAGGCTGTCAAGCAACTCAGCACTTCCTGTGCTACCCCATGCAGCTCTATCCACCATCTTCCCGTATTGCCCATGTCTATTTCAGCTTCTCTTCTCCGTGATGTTTAGAACTTCCTCTGTTTCTTTTGTGTGTGCTCCAGACTAAGGCATTTCTAACTATACTACTCTCGGGTGTTCTCAATGTATGGCCCGTCGAGCATCTCGATGTTCGCTGTTATTAGTCTAGTTCTCTCCATGAGCTCTACATTCGTAGTTTTTCCATACCATTTTACGCCTTCTATTTTGCTCATGCATCAATTAGTGAATGTTTTAGTTTCTTTGTAATCATTGTCGTTGTACTCCAAGTTTATGATCTCTTAAGAGACGACAGAGTTGACTTTATTGTACCAGGTTTGTATCCCATATGGCTCAGTCTCTTTCAGCAGCGCGGAAAGTGTCGCATCTGATTTAATGATAGAATGGAGTATTCTCAAAGTTGTGCTGAGTTTAATTTCTTTAGACTTCCACAAACTCCCAGGGTTATAAAAATTCCTCTAACATTCTGTATTCTTATTCTGGTATCTGTATCAGCTCCACTACTACATTGCTACCCGCGTAATAATAAATGACTAGCTAACAAATTTATTGTTTGGAAGACAATGGGGTGGACTTCTCTAGTCCTCCGGTAGAGCCATACAAGCCGAAAGTAGCAATAGGTGGGGGGGGGGGGGGGGGGGGGGGGGGGGGGTGGTGAGGGGGTGTCCAAATAAAAACCTTAAAAGTGCGAAAATAATACAATAACCATGTTATTGTCTTGAAAATCTGTCAACATCGTTGTTAAGGATATCAAGAGTGTTGATCACGTGACATCACGGTGTAGGCGAACATGGTGACCTCACAAGGACACTTTAAAAATGGCCGACCACCTTTTTTTCTGTTATCTGTTTTTTAATCAGTGAAGGGGTGAAACTTATAGCAATTCATCGGTGAATGACGGCCCAGAATGGCAATACAAGCCGGTCAGTCCAGCAAGTGTATGAATTGAGTAGAATGTTTCAAAACTGTGTCACACCTGTTTATATTTGTTATTTCGTTTGTAGTTGCATTTTGACAACGTGTTTTTAAGCTGTCTTATTCTCTTCCTATGGTCGCTGCTGTATAGCTTTGTTTGCCATGTTTTTTCACAGCTCTCTGTCTCAAATTGTATCACTCATTTCCTAAACAGATGTTTCTGCATGCTTCGATGATGAGCTGTCCAGCATCTCCAGTCTAAGTCTGTAAAAGCCGACTCTCTTTCCTTTCAACATTCCTGTTGTCACCAAGCATTCCACATGTGCCCTCCTGTATGACATGCCCCAAGTATTTGTATTGTCTATTTCTGATAGGAATGAAGTAGTCGTTATTTTTGGTCCCATTAGGAGAAGACAACAATTGGAACATGTTTTGACAACCGGACAGATTTATGCAAAGAGACATACAAGTATACTTGAGGAAATTAGCCCTTGTGTCATGGCAAGGTAGGGAGTCAACTCATGAATTGATCCATGCCGTGGAAGATCGCAATTTATCGTGAAGCATGATCGGCCACGGCAGCCAGCAAGGCACTGGAGGAGGATGATGATTATGAGAAACAGGAAGAATCCCACCAGGACACGCTCAGTTATGCAGGACCGTCCTCGCACCTTGAGATGTGCTTGACATATGGTGCTTGTCCCATGTTTCTAAACCAATCGGCATTCGATGGGTGATGTGGCCTATTTTACGTATTCCGCCTTTTCTTCCAATGTAATTTCCAGATACCTATTTTTACATCTAGAATCCCAAGATGGCTACAAATCGCAGTCTCCAAGCATTAAAGGTCTCCCTGGCCAAGGTGTTAACGACATTGTTCGTCATCCCGTATATCCACGTGAGGAAAACAGCAGCCGCGAGAACGGCAGCGGTTCGCGCCGCGCTGGTATCTTACAGAGGTAAAAAGTGAAAGCCTGTCATCCAGAAAAAGCAATGGC